>JAODAL010022725.1:0-64133 GCA_025379985.1 Phyllomedusa bahiana
TTTTTGCAAATTTTGGAGATGGGCATGGGAGGTTCGGATGACTGAGGCATTAAAATAAGACATCAAAGACGCAGAGCCCCGGGTACGGGAAGACAAGAGGGAAAGTCGTGGGTACAGCACTGGGGAATTTTTATGGGTGAGAGAGATTATTTATTGTTTTCTGTACAAAATGGGCAACCGTGCGTGCTGACACAGGGTAGAAGAAATTGGTAACTGTTGGAAAGAAAGAGACCTGCTGCTGCTTTCAGAAAGATAAGAGGAGAGATTTTTACAGAGGGGAGCCCAAATAAATAAGGATTACAGTAGTCTAATAAAGAATAAAGCAACAATGAAGTATATTTTTCCACAGAAAAAAAAGGACAGATTCTGGGGTGCAGGTGGCAAGAGAGGCCAAAAGATTGAATATAGGGATTAAAAGACAGATCGGAATTAGCATCCCCCAAGACAATCCTGTTGCCAAAGGGTTTTATGGGGTACCACACACGGGGAGAAAAAACCAGGGTGGGTTGGGTTTTAGTAGATAGGGGATGACAAGAATTTTCATTTTAGAAAGGGTTTATTGGAGACATGATGCCGGAGACAGCAGACAGACAGCTATTGGTGTTTTGTAGCAGGGTGGATAATGCAAATTTGAGTTCATCACATAAAATGTGCCGAAAAACCAAATCTTTAATAGTTTGTCCATAGACGTGTAGAGTGAAAAAAGGAGGGGACCTAGAACCAATCCCCGAGGGAAACCCCACAGCAAGAAAAGAGGGGAAGAAGTAAACCCTTTCAAATGAGAAAACAAAGGAACTTTTGAAGGTAGGGGAGAACCAAGAAAAGCAGTGTTTTTAGAGGCCAAAGCGCCAGGAAACTGAAGAGAATGGGTCACAGTTCAATGCGCAAATCCAGAAAAGCAATAACGAATATTGCCCGAGTTTTAGCTTAGAGATCTTTTTTAAACTTTGGGTAGAGCATTTCGTGGAGTGAAAAGTGGGGAAACTGATTGAAAAGGGTTCGAATAGAGTTACAAGAGATAGTGGTTTTAGGCATGTAGACCCGCCCCCAAAACTTTGAGATGAAGACAATCTACACTGGTCAATTAATAGCACATGATAGGTCCAGAGCGGAATTTTTTTTTTTCAGTAAAGGGTTAAACCCCCTTTTTAAAAGGGGGAGGAAAGATCCCGGGGAAAGGGAGGTTTAAGTTTGCAGTAAGGTGGGAAAAAACACGGGAGAAAGGACTTGGGGGGTAGGAAGAAGGGGGTCAATGGAGCAGGCAGGGGGAGAGCAACAAAGAAGCCGGGATACTTTTCTGTCATTTGGGTCAAGTACTGAAGCAACTAACGACTGGGGGGGAGGGACAGGATGGGTGTTACTTGGGGACGAGATATTATGTTCTGCCGGATACTGTCAATTTTCTTGGGCGGGAGTGGAAAGTGTCAAACAATTGTCTTGGGTTGTTGTGTAATGTTGAAATGAAGGAGGTGAAATATTCTTGCTTGGCACAATACAGGGCAGTGTGGTCCCAAGCATGAATTTGTAATGGAGAAAGCCGCAGAAAACCCTTTGATTTTCTCCACAGCCATTCGCACACCTGAAACATCACGCAGAAAGAAATTTGAGTGGTTGCAGGCCCCCGGGTCTGACTCTGGGGGTGCGGGATTTAAGTGGTGCCAATAGTCGAAGTTTGGGGGGCATAGCTACAAGGTCCGACGGGGGCCAAAAGCCCCCTTTTGCCACACAGCTGCATCGCGTCAATAACCCGCATTAGCGTTCACAGCCACCACCTGCGCAGTGCAGAAATATGCCTTCTCCTCCACCCTGCTTGTTCTCAGGCCGAGGGGTATGGGTGAATTATAGGCCACTATAGGTGAGAACAGTAGGGGAAGCAGTGTCAGATTGCTGGAGCCATGTTTCTGTGAGATCAAAAAAAATTTAGGGGGGTTAAGGAACAGGGGCATGAAAGTACCCAGGATCCCCTTGTATATTTATTAGAGTAAAGCAAAACGTCTGTTAAAAAGAATGGCTGCATTTAATGTTTGCTTTTTTCTACAGCAACACTAGGAGCGACATATATGAATGGGGTTGCACCAGTTTTTTTTCAAATTTTTTGCGCCAAAAAAACTGTTTTAAACCCCGTTCTATAGATGTATGAACATCCCCCCAAAATTTTTCACAATCTGTGCCTGCCTGAACACTTTGTAATGCGCCAAAGATGTGGGGGTGTTCTGGGGGCATGTCACACCACATTCATAGGATTAGACACATTTATGAATGGGGGATGCCCAAAATAGGTGCATAACAGCTTGAACAGCCAGATCAAGTTAAAAATGGTCTTGGGACCAAAGTTGTCGCTAAATGTGTGAACTGCAGAAGAACAGGTTCATACATACAGGCACTTTTTACTCTGCTTTAAAGCTATTTAGAACTGTCCTGTCTGTTCCAGAGTTCATACACGTTGCCCTAAGTGACTTTACTATCAAAATTAGTTAATGTGAGGGTACCAGAAGTACTATCCACCATGATCAATTTTACTACAATCATCCAGCAATGCCTTGAGGTTTTTTGTTTCAACTTCAAAGCTACAAAAACCTTATAGACCTCAGTCACAATCATATTATATAGCCTATATACAGCTTGGAGCGCTGAGCGTGATATGAGTCAATAGCAGTCTCTTGGTTCATACTGTACATGTGTTTTTTTTTCTGAGGCAAAAGAGGTTTTTCTGACAGGCTGATATCCAGCAGGGTATCCAGCAGAAAAAAGTGCTATGTTTCATCGAAATTTAGCACACCATCATTATCATATTTTTAGAGTGAGTTTACATGAGACAGCTGCCTCCCACCCTTGTTTGGTACTGCCCACATCAGACTGTACATTTATGTATATGGCCTTGATGTGGGCAATGACTGTGAGTTTAGCAGGAGCTGCTCTCCACTGCACTAGCTTCATTCTCTATCTACCCCTGGTTAGTGAGTCCAGATCACAGTGTCCACTACATTATAAAAAATTAAGTGTTAAGACCCCTTTATTGGCCCACATAAGTAAATGCATTAGTGTATCATGTGGTCATCCAACCACATGGCAGCAATATTCTGATTACCAACTGACACAGGATCCACATATTTTAGACTATGTTATGGTCCACCTTGTGACCAATTAGGTACATGTCTTAAAAAACACAATTGTTTTGGAGAGCTTTTGCAGAATATATTATGTGCACTGTGAAGCACTTACTTAACTGCAAACCCTTCTTTGTAACAGGCAGACACCAGACAACTTAAAGGGGATTCCTCTCTCTATTTTCTAGAACTCCTGTTGTAAAGCAATGGAGAAAAAATGCCAGATCCCACCTTTGGTTTTGACTACATGAACTTCATACAAGAATGAGAAATCAAAAATCCTAATGGTTGGATGATCAGACGTGTAATCATTATGCTTCATGATGGAAGAACCCCTTAAATATATATTTATACTAAATATATACTTAAATTATGCACAGTAGAGTCACTACAAATAAATAGTGACAAAGTTTAAACCATGAAGGGTGTATATATATACATACAGTGTTAATCTCATTTATGCAGCCTAAACAGACCTGTCAAGACTTGACTCCACAAAATCTCTGTAAGGTTACAGTGTTATGTGGCAACAGGACATTGAGAGCAGATCCTTTAAGTCCAGTAAGTTGCAATGAGGTGCCTCCATGGATCAGAGTTGTTTTTCCAGAACATTCCACAGATGTAAGATGAGACTGAGATCTGAGGAATTTGAATGCCAAATCAATACCTTAAACATGTGTTTATGTTTGTATGAATCATTTCTGAACAGTTTTTAATGTGACAGGGTGTGCTATGGTGCTGAAAGAGGCCACCGTCATTGGGAAATACAGCAAAAGGGTTGTTTTTGGTCTGCAACAATGGTTAGGTAGCTGGTAGAAGTCAAAGAAACATCCACTAGAACCCCGTGACCCAAGATTTCCCAGCAGAATATTGCCCAAAGTATCACACTGCCTCCACCAGCTTGCGTTTTTGCATAGTGCATCCTGGTGCCATTGCTTCCCCAGCTAAGCAATATACACTACTCACAAAAAATTAGGGCTATTTGGCTTTTGGTTGAAGTTTCAGGATCAACATAACATTTCTTGAAAATTCTTTTACATAACCTAAATGAGACCATCTTTTAACTTTAGAATTCACATGTCCAACTGTTCAATGCTTCGGTACTTTTTGCACAACGTGCTGATGTCTTAGGCTATGTTCACACGGCTGATTTTGGGACGGATTTCAGTCCGTATTGTGCGCCGTACTGCGCGCAAATACAGCTGAAATCCATCCCAGTCATTACGGTAATCCACAGTTCTCATAGAGAACTATGGATTCTGTCTCCTCTCCCTTCTCGCGAAATACGGCGAGCGGGGAGATAAGTGACATACACATTATCCCGGCGGGATACGCGCCGTGGATAATGAAAGTCTATGGGGTCGGCGAGCTGCCGGGCCCCCCGCCCCTGTACACACGCCGTAATTGCGGGCGAAATCTGTCCCGCAATTACGCCGTGAATAAGCCGTGTGCACATAGCCTTACAACGAGCTTAATGCCGAAATTCACAACAGGTGTTTGATCCCTGAATCGCCCAATAAATTTAGGGGATAAATTTGAATTTGGATTTAAACAGTTTTCTTTATCATGGTCACATTTTGACATCCTGAGACAAGACAACACCTTACAACTGATCAACAGTACCTCACCATTTCAAGGCTTCAAGCAGAAGGAAGTGATCACTGAGCTTAGAGTGTCACAGAGTGTCATCAGCAGGTTGCAACAGAGATACAGAGAGACAGGAAGAGTCACAGACAGGCAAAGTAGTGGACGTCTTTTGGCTACATCACACACTGATGACTAGTGATGAGCGATTACGTCGAATATCGTCATCGGGTCGATAGTCAATATCGTCAATTATCAAGACGATTTCCGATAGTCCGAAAATAAAATTATCGCCGGACTACCATTAAAGTCTAGGGGAGAAGAACAACACCTTCATTCTTAAAACCCAAACAGGGCTGGAAAAGCTGGAATTAACATCCAAAACAGTAAATTGGATATGTGATACATCTTAGGCAACACAATTAGGCAACAAGAGTCACAGAAAAAAATTCACACACCATTTACTATCCCTGTTCTTGTTTCCACAGCAAGACCCTTAAACCTTGCATGACCCCAAATTAAAAAGTGCCAGAAGGGAGAAAGATTTGAACCATCATTTTACTTGAACTGGACATTGATTATCCCTGTCCCCGGGGCCCCAGCATGAGCCCCGAACCTGCCCTGACCCGCAGATTTAAAAAAGTGGCCGTGGAAAAAGAGATCTTTCAACCACCATTTTAGTTTCACTGGACATTGACTATACCTGTCCTGGGCCCCATAAAGAGCCCCAAACCTGCATGACCCCCAGATTTAAAAAGTGCCAGAGAAAAGAATCTTTGAAACACCATTTAAGTTGTAATGTAAATAGACTATCCCTGTCCTGGGCCACAGCATGAGCCCCAAACCTGCATGACCCACAGATTAAAAAAGTGGGTGGAAAAAGGAGTCCTTTCAACCCACCATTTTAGTTTCACTGGACATTGACTATACCTGTCCCCGGGCCACAGCAAAGAGCCTCAAACCTGCATGACCCCCAGAATTTAAAAAGTGCCGGAAAAAGGAAGTCTTTCTACCACCATTTTAGTTTCACTGGACATAGACTATCCCTGGGCCTGGGCCACACATGAGCCCCAAAAATGCATGACCACAGATTTAAAAAGTGCCGGGAAAAAGGATCTTTCAACCACCATTTTAGTTGGGAAATGGACATTGACTAATACCTGTCCTGTACCACATAAGACCATTAAACCTGTCTGACCACAGATTAAAAAGTGCCGGAAAAAGAAGTTTTTCAACCACCATTTTAGTTGAACTGGACATTGACTATACCTGTCCTGGTCCGCAGCATGACCCTTAAATCTACATGACCCACAGATTAAAAAGTGCCTGAAAAGGGAGTCTTTGAACCACCATTTTAGTTGAACTGGACATTGACTATATCTGTCCTGGACCGCAATAATGACCATTAAACCTGTCTGACCCACAGATTTAAAAAGTGCCGGAAAAAGGAGTCTTTCAACCACCATTTTAGTTGAACAGGACATTGACTGTTCTGTACCACAGTATGACCATTAAACCTGTCTGACCCACAGATTACAAAGTGCAAGAAAAAGGAGTCTTTCAACCACCATCTTAGTTTCACTGGACATAGACTATCCCTTCTGACCTCAACCGCATTTTGTCATCAAAGAGGCCTTCAGAAAATGGATTATCCACAGTGGTGGGTACACGAGTTGACATTTGTGCTGCCTTCGCTTCATGTTGGACGGATGCTGACGATGCTGATGATGACATTTGTGGCTGTGACTGGGAGGACGAGGAGGTAAGACTGCTGGATGCAGGTTGCATTAACCACTGAAGAACAAATTGGCGACGTTGTTCGTTACTGAGATTCACAGGGCCCCGACCCAGTGATGACAGGCCTGACGGTCGTGCAACCGACGATCCGCTGGCTTGCGTATTGTCGCCGGCACTGGAAGGAGCACCTTCTCTCGTACCTCTACCTCCTACACCCCTCTTTGCTCGCTTACCACCTGCATTTCACTCAATGTTCAGAAAAATAAAAATTTAAGAAGGTATGGAAGAGTTTTTGAAAGTCTCTTATTAAAAGACAGCAAATCACAGCTATTCTTAAATCCCTCTAATTTCCTACAGCCAACTAGGATTAGAAACTGAAATGTTTCTAGCGAATACCTGTGAAATGCGGTCTGGTGCAAGAACCGTAAGAAAAGATCAGCAGTGTTCTTCCTTCAGTCCCAGGACTAGCCCAGTAGGACTAGAAATTTATAGTTTTCAACAAAATATCATACAAGTGCGCTATCTGCGCCAAACTGAGATTCAACGAGCGCAATAAAACTATTCAGAAGTTACATGCGTTTTTTGCAGCAATGACAAACAAGAACAGTTGCTAGAAAATTTTTCTATCAGAATTGTCATACAAGGTGGCTATTTGAAAAAAAACTGGGGCGAACCAAAGTGCAATACAGCTATTTAAATGTTATACGGATAAGAAAAGGAGGTTTTTGCACCAATGAAATACACCTGCAATTACTAGGAAATTTGTGTATCCTAATATAAGTACAAGATGGGTCTTTGAACAAAACTGGGCTGTGCCAAAGTGAAAAAAAAAACTAATTAAATTGTATACGGATAATAAAAGGTGGGTTTTGCATCTATAAAATACAACAGCAATTACTAGCAAATTTCTGTATCCTAATGTAAGTACAAGGTGGGTCTTTGAACAAAACTGGGCTGCGCCAAAGTGAAAATAACCTAATTAAATTCTGTACGGATAATAAAAGGTGGGTTTGGCACCTATGAAATACAACAGCAATTACTAGCAAATTTCTGTATCGTAATATAAGTACAAGATGGGTCTTTGAACAAAATTGGGCTGTGCCAAAGTGAAAACAACCTAATTAAATTGTGTACGGATAATAAAAGGTGGGTTTTGCACCAATGAAATACACCTGCAGTGACTAGAAAAGTTCTGTATCTTAATGTAAGTACAAGTTGGGTCTTTGAACAAAACTGGCTTGCACAAAACTGAAAAAAAACAACTAGTTAAATCGTGTACGGATAATAAAAGTTGTTTTTTGCACTTATGACATACACCTGCAGTGACTAGAAAAGTTCTGTATCCTAATCTAAGTACAAGTTGGGTCTTTGAACAAAACTAGGCTGCACAAAATACAAGGTACTATTTCACCAAAAACTGGTTAAAAAAAAGCCATTTCAGTGCAGGTTCAAAGCAGAGTCTGGGATGCACAATTTACACTCTACTTTCAAAAGCCTGCCTGCCTGTCTGTCTGTTTCTCCCGCACCCCCCCCCCCCCCCCCCCCCCGCGCTGTACAGCACTAGACTCTTTAAAAGTCTCACCTAACAATTAATAACTGAAATCTCTAATCAAACCATGTTCTAATGTTCACAGCAAAAAGCATAGTTGCCCGGGTGAACACAGAGAACTGTGTCGCTGAGCTGTATGAACGAGAAAGCTACACACGTCCTGCCCTTATGAGACACAGTGACACACTGATGCTGAACAGGAAGCGCTTTCTATTAAAACTAGGTCATGTGATTTTTCCAGCCAATGACAACCATACACATCACAGTCATGACGTCGCACACCCAGCAGACCCTGCTCTATGTTCTAAGCTGATTTGCTGGCCGCCAAAATGACAGGAAGCGCTGAAAATGGCGCGATACTAATAGATTATGCGCAGATTCTCACCTAAATTATCGCGTGATCGGAAAATTCCGATCAACTTAAGAATCGTGCCGATTTCAACTTTGTCGATTAAAATCGCTCAACACTACTGATGACCACTTCATTGTAAACAATGTCCTGCAGAACCAGTTCATGAATGCCACACAACTCCAGACATGTTTAAGGGAGGTGAGAGATACCCAAGTGTCACGTCAGACTATTCATAATTCATAACCATTTAGTCAGTGTGATCTGCTTGCTAGACAACCAGAAAAGGTATCTAACCAGTACCTGACCTGGCTGATGCATAGCACACTCCTTGACATCTCCAGCATTGTTGGTGGCCATCATTTCTGCTGAGTGAATCGGCTTTTATCACTGAACAGCACTGAGGATCATTGAGTCCTCGTCCAGCGTAGATGTTTAGCCTAGGTAGCTTATATTCAGCCAATGACTAATGTATATGAGCAATTTGGAGCACAGACTTCATGTTTAATCTAAGTGCTCTACCTAAAGCAATTTAGCCTAGTGACAATATAATGATGACCCCCAGCAACAACGTTGGTATGGATTATGAAAAGTCAATTTTGAGATATTCTGTCACATGTCGACTTGTATTTTGATATGCATTTTTTCCATTACATATGCTGAGGGAGGTAGCAATAGTGATATAGAGGGATATGTCCATATCTCCTTAACATGTTTTTGTAAAACCTGGCTGGGGTCTAATTTGAATGTCATTTTGTATTTATAAAATATCCACTGTTTCCTTTGCATTATGAAACATTTGTTTTTTTTTTCATATGTTTCCTTTCATAATCTGGAGCGGCTACTGAATATTGATTGTACTGAGCCAAATTTCTTTACAATGCTAGATGGACGGATAGCCGCACCTCATTAATGAGCTATATATACTACTGACACACCCGTGTAAAGATTTGAGGTGTGTTCACATGGAGCATGTTGCAGTATATTTTAGATTAGTGTGGTTTGTTCTTGGAAATACCTTATATACAGTTTGTGCAATAAGGGTCCTGGAGCTGCTAGTGAATATAGATCGTACTGAGCCACATTTCTTTATAATGCGAGATCGATGGAGAGCTGCCCCTCATTAATGAGCTATATATTTTACTGACAAGGCCATGTGAAGGTTTGAGGTGTGTTCACATGGAGCATGTTGTGGCATATTCTGGTTTGCTTTGGTTTTTTTTGTATACCTGCACTTTATATAATGAACTTGTCTTTGAAAATACCTTATATACATGCAATAAGTGTGACATGATTGGGAATCTGCAATATTGTTTTTTTAGGTTTAAAATGTTGCCGTTTTTTTCATAGTTTGATAGTGATAAACATAGTATAGGAAGTTTGAACTTTCCGTGGAAACTACTTGTGACAAGTTTGTATTTAGTTAGTTTGTAGTACATTATTCCTCACTATGGCTAAGAGCCCCAGAGGCTTGAAACGCATCAGAAGGCCATGAAACTATAAGCACATAAGATCATTTTAATTGCACTTATTAAAATGTGATTTTATTTATTCTTACTTTTCCCATTGGATAATGTTTTCTTCTAGGACAGTTTTGTATAACCAAAGGATTGACACGTAGATTATTCAAAGATACTTTACTTGATACATAAAGCGCATGGTGCATGCGAATACGGCAATTATGCCAACATACTCCAATATAGTTGCAATAAACAACATATACAATAAGTCAGTACTTATCTGCACGCACTTGGCATCAAACTTCTCTTAGTCATATTATCCAATTTGAAAGAGCTGACAAGTAGAGAGCTTATAGCTCATGCTGCCGTCTGTCCATCTAGGACAGAACAGAGTAGAGAAATATATTATAGGAAACAATGCTCCTATGTGTTTTTATGAGAAGACTAACAATAGATTGGCCATTAACATGTCGGGCCATGTCACGATGCATCACAGCACCATTAACCAGTTCATGACCGGGTTGCTTACTCCTTTTCCTGATCACACATTTTCTTTTTCTTTATTACACGTGGGTTTGAATGCTTTAACACTTTCTGGTGCTCAGTTATTTTCTCAGGTGTTTTCACTTTTTTGTGATTTGTTATTTTATGTAATTTTATAATTATTATTTTTTTGTTAATAATGCAGGTGACCCCAGGTTATGAATGAGATAGGTCTTGTAGGTTTTTTCTTAAGTTCAATTTGTATGTAAGTCTGAACAGGTACATTTTTTAGCCAAATAATTTTTTTACATGTAGCATTTTGTCAGGGTTGACCTTATTACGGTCTGTAATAAAACCAGGGTTGTTTCTGGGATGGGCAGGGCTCGCGACCAACTGCAGCATCCCTTCCCCATTTAATGCACTCTGTACCCCAGGTGGTTTCCTGTCCTGCCCATTCCAATAAAAGATAAAGATGTTCCTATATTTCATTTGACACTATACCTGCATACCCACATAGGGGGACATGTATGAAAACTGTCTAGCTCTATGACTTTCTTTGTTGCCCATAGCAACTAATCAGAACTCACCTTTTGATTTTTTTCAGAGCACTTTATGAAATGAACTGGGAGCTCTGATTGGCTGCTATGGGCAACAAAGAAAGTCTTAGACCTAGACAGTTTTCATATATGTGGCCCATAATCTTCACCATTTTCTCCTCAAATGTTTGGTAAAAGAGGTTGTCAATGTCCTAGAAAATAATTATATTATGCTCCCAGGACCCATTAAAGCAATAAAACTCACCTAACTTTGATCCCCAGTTCCAGGGCTGGCTATCCTCAGACTGTCCACATTCTGTCACTTCTGAACACATCACTGGTGCTTACAGTTCAAAGTTATTCACTTTTGAATGGTGATGTAAATGACAGGCACATAAGGCACCCCTTATATTTACATTCTGCCACTTCCAAATTTGTATGTCCCTATGGGAGCTACTGGGCAACTGAAAATTTGGGAGAGCCAGAGATGTAACCGGAGACTGGAGGCAGGTGAGTATAAGGTTTTTTTTGTTTTAATAGGTCCACTGGAGCATAATATTATTTTTTTTCTAGGGCATGGACAACCCCTTTAAATATTCCTCCATTCCTATTCTACAGATCATTTTTTATGTCTGTCCCTTATTGTCAATTTCAAAGATTAGTGTAGTAGCAGAATAGCAATCTACATCTACACAATGAAAGATAAACGTATTTGGTAGTGGCGTTATGTACAGCTGTTTTTTTTTCTGGTTGCATTATAGAGCATGTAGTATGTAATATATATATGTGTACATATGTTGTTGTTGACGACCGTATAAAGTGAGAACTTTAAAGAGGTTTTCTCATCATGCAGTTTTCACAGAGTCCCAGCCAGCTTTAAAAACACACATGCTGTTCAGACTGTATGCGAGTCTGTAGCAGTGACTGACACTTCAGCTCTGCTGTTCCTAGCTATTCCTGTTAAACTGACATGAGTGCAAGAAATTTATAAAGTTTAGGAGGTGACTTACCATAGTCGGAGTAAATGACTGACGGTAACTTAGAGTAATGAAAAATAAAAGAGGGCAGGGTGAGGTGGGGGAGAGAGATTGTCATAACCAGAAACGTGTATGCTTGAAGAGGAGATAAATCTTTTTTACCTCCTGACCAAAGAAAAATCAACAAAACAAAGTACAGTATTTAGAAAAAGTCTTTCATTATCTGTCCCTACATGTTAAAAACTAATCATTGTAGTGAGAAAACCCCATTAAGTGTCAGTATCATATGTTTTAACTGCAGACAATCAAGAGAAGCCAGGAGATCCTGGGTAGAGGGGGATGCAGGCATTTACATTCAGCCATCTTGCCACAGACACTTCAGTTAAGAGAATTTGTATTTCATAGTTGAAGTTACCAGTGTAGTGAGGTCATCTGACTATCAGCCAACAGTGGGCCAGAGGCAGGCAGCCACATTACATTAGGCCTCCAGAGAATCTATCCACAGATTCATCAAAGAGAGAGGCAGTGTGTGAGTGAAAGAACAGAGAGAAAACACCAGTGAGGAGGAAAAGTATGTATTAGGGAATGTTCACACAGCATTTAGGAACACATTTATGGATACTTTTTTGATCATAAAAATGTAAACAAAAGCGCTGTGTAAAACACATCCAACATGAACCCAAAGTGTGATGCGTGTTTGGATGCAGTTTTGCTGCAGCAGAAACGCACCTTATAGTTTTAAAGTGTGTGCTGTGTCAAACGGATCAAGAATTGACATGTCAATTGTTTGAACGGATCCAAAAGACGCATCAGAAAGACGCTTGTGAAACACGCATCGGCGATCAGACAATGTAATTCACACGGATCCAAACACGCATCGAAAAAATGCCGTGTGAACATACCTTTACAGGGAACACTAGCCAGTCACTGCGTACATAACGCTCCTTATCTACTACATCTGGTAGAGCTTGAGAGAACACCATTGAACCTAGAAGATCACAGCTTGATTTTCAGACAAACCAAACAGAGGCTACTCCTAGTGGCACTAGGAATTTAAAGGGGTTATCTCACTACATTGATTCCTCTTACCTTAGTCCTGTTTTCTTGGTTTCACTTTTAATTCAGGGGCGTATTTACTGGCTTCCACTAGGCTGTGGTAGAAGCCAGGTCTGTATTTATAGCGACCTGAGGAGCTGATGCAGCCCATACAAGCGGGGATATCTCAGAATAGGTAGGACACTGCGGCAAAGATGACCGCGGCGTCTGAATGAATTAAGATCGGTGCCCCACACCGATCTTGAGGGTGATCGGCACCGTCGCAGCATAGCTGCAACGATCCGACCCCCGGACACGGCAGTGGGGAGCCTTGGGAAGGCTCCTGTCACTTCCATGTCCTGGTTTGCCCCACTTCCGTCCGCAGACAGGAAGTGGGGAAACCGCCATCTTGTTACACCCTAATGCATTGCATAGGCAATGCATTAGACTGTATTGACAATCGCGCCAACGAGTGGTGAAGCACCATAGGTGGCCTCAGTGTTAAAGTTAAAAAAAAAAAAAAGTTTTACAGTACAAAAAAAAGTATTAAAAGTTCAAATCACCCCCCTTTCCCCATTTTACAAATAAAAACAATAAAATAATAAAAAAGTTACACATATTTGGTATTGCCGCATCTGAAAAAGTCCGATCTAGAAAAATATAACATAATTTATCCCGTGCGCTGAACATCGTAGAAGAAAAAAAATTCTAAACGCCAAAATTGTGTTTTTTGGTCATTTTATGTCACTTAAAAAATGGAATAAAAGTGATCAAAAAAGTTGCATGCATTCCAAACTGCTAACGATAAAAAGTACACTTCAGCCTGCAAAAAATGCACCCTTACTGACATCCGTAGGTGTTAGTACAAAAAAGTTATTGGTCGCACAAATTGGCGCCATGGTGCAAATTTCAAAAATAGAAAAAGTTTGGAATTTTTTTTACGGTACCAAAACATAACGGAAACCCTACATGTTTGGTATTGCCGGATGCGTATCAACCTGTAAAATACAGATAACATATTGTATTGACCGAAGATTGAACGCCGTAAAAGAAAAACCCCTGCAAACATGGAGAAAATACGTTTTTTTCACAATTTATCCCACTTGGAATTTGTTTGCGGTTTCCCAGTATATTCTATAGTATAGTGAATAACACCATTAGAAAGTACATCTTGTCACGAAAAATAAAAGCCCTCATATGTCAATGTAGGTGGAAAAATAAAAAAGTTATGGCTCTGGGAAGGCGAGGAGGAAAAAACGAACGTGTCAACACCAAAAAACGCCGGGTCCTTAAGGGGTTAAGTGAGAGTATCTTTATGTGAGCTAATGTGAAAGCAGCTGTTGTGATATTCTAAATGCTGGTAATGTAAGTAGAGTTTGCTCCTCAGAAGCTGTTGTCTCTGTTGTCCTTCCTTCGCAGGACGCACTACATCTCCCAGCATACCACCATTACCTGCACATCTGCATTTGAGGTGTCCCTTCTACTGGCATTTGTCTGCCTTTTACTATTCTTATATTTATATGAAGTACAACGTAGATGCTTATTATCTCAGATAATAAGCTATAGAGGGAATCTCTTCTCAGGTGAGCTAACTGGATCAAGAAAGTGTCATACTGGGAAGTAATAATTAAGCAAACCTTTCCTTTTATTTCAGATACAGCTCCATGACTTTAATTAATTTCAGGATAATTATTGTCCGATGATTATAGCTTGTCTGATTAAAGAGAGTTTGGACTTGTTTATTACATGACAGTTGGATGGTTGTCCTCTTAATTACTGTACTAGATAAGACACTTCAAATTATTCGAGCCTTAAGTTGGTCATACACATGAGACAGCTGTCGGACAAATGATAATTATTTGGCCGACAGCTATATCCCGCTCCTTTTTACAAACATGTTTATTTCATTGGGCGAGGGAGACGAGCCAATACCAAACACTTTTTCTTGTAGTTTATCTGCAATCTCAACAGAGAATTAACCCTTGGTGATCTCCTCAAGGAGAAACTTTACCCCACAACAGAAATAAGCCCTCAAAGATGACAGGCATGGTGTGTATAGTGCAGTCAAACACAGGTGGATTTTTATCAATTCTGCCTATAAAAGCTAAACACTTTGATTTATCATATGCTGATTGTGGGTTACATTTTCTTTCCATTCACATCTTTGTATAAATTCAGAATTATGTAAGCTTCCTGAGGTGTGGAAGCTCAGGTGAGGTGGGTAGCACATTAGCTGCTGTGTATGTTTATGAGGAGAGAGAGACAAACCAGCTCATCCACTGCAGCAACAAATGATAAGGCGTATTAAAAACCAATACAGCTGGTTTAGAGAGTCTCTGAGAGGAGAATGTGATTTTAAAGCCACTCAGTGATTTGCCCGAAGTCTCTAGTTTATGCAACCAGGCTTGGACTGGGCTATAGGGAGTAAGCAGTGGAAACCCTCAGTGGGTCTCTGACCATGGTGGGCCACTGAGAATAGCAGACCTGGGGCTGCTTTTCAGAGACAAAGGCAGAGAAAGAGAGGAAGGACAGAAATAAAGGAAGAGTCATGTGCACTATGTGCAGTTGTGGAAGGTAAATGTAGAATGGGCCCCAAGAATCAACTCTACTGGTGAACCCCAAGAATCAACTCCACTGGTGGGCCCCAAGAATTAACTCTACTGGTGTTCTCCAAGAATCAACTCCACTGGTGGACCTCAAGAATCAACTCTACTGGTGTGCCCCAAGAATCAACTCCACTGGTGGCCCTCAAAAATCAACTCCACTGGTGGGACCCAAGAATTAACTCCACTGGTGGACCCCAACAATCAACTCTGCCAATGGGCCACATGTGCAGCCATGTACAGTAACTGTAGAATGGACTTTAAGGATTGACTCTGCTGGTGGGCCCCAGGCACTCCTGTCTGACAATTTATGCAGTAGTTGTGGGGATTCTAACTTATGAGGAACTACCTAATTCGTAATGTAAAGCATTAGCAGACCAGAATCAAGTATACATATTCTTACATAATTATTTTTTTTTCCAGGACAGGACTTTTGTTTAAAAATTACATTAAATTGCTATTACCAAAGGTTTCCTCCTGCAATTTCCTAGTCATAGAAATAATGGTGAATATTTTATAGACTTTAACTGTAAAACCAGAAACTTGCAAACTTTACAAATTGTTAATGAGGTTCTTTTATATCATTGTCAACATGTCATCATGATATATGAATTACAGCAACTGTCTCAATATCAAATTTATTAATGCACCAAATGCCATCATATACCGTACTGTCTATACTCAATTTAATATCTAGTTATCATCATAAAAGGAATTGCAAGTGATCTGCAAGTACAGTGCCTTGCGAAAGTATTCGTCCCCATTGAACTTTTCAACCTTTTGCCACATTTCCGGCTTCAAACATAAAGATGTAAAATTTTAATTTTTTTGTGAAGAATCAACAACAATTGGGACACGATTGTGAAGTGGATCAAAATTTATTGGATATATTAAACTTTTGTAAAAAAAAACTGAAAAAAACCTGAAAAGTGGGGCGTGCAATATTATTCGGCCCCTTTACTTTCAGTGCAGCAAACTCACTCCAGAAGTTCAGTGAGGATCTCTGAATGATCCAATGTTGTCCTAAATGACTGATGATAAATATAATCCACCTGTGTGTAATCAAGTCTCCGTATAAATGCACCTGCTCTGTGATAGTCTCAGGTTCTGTTTAAAGCGCAGAGAGCATCATGAAGACCAAGGAACGCACCAGGCAGGTCCATGATACTGTTGTGGAGAGGTTTAAAGCCGGATTTGGATACAAAAATATTTCCTAAACTTTAAACATCCCAAGAAGCACTGTGCAAGCGATCATATTGAAATGGAAGGAGTATCAGACCACTGCAAATCTACCAAGACCCGGCCGTCCCTCTAAACTTTCATCTCAAACAAGGAGAAGACTGATCAGAGATGCAGCCAAGAGGCTCATGATCACTCTGGATGAACTGCAGAGATCTACAGATGAGGTGGGAGGGTCTGTCCATAGGACAACAATCAGTCGTACACTGCACAAATCTGGCCCTTATGGAAGAATGGCAAGAAGAAAGCCATTTCTCAAAGATATCCATAAAAAGTCTAGTTTAAAGTTTGCCACAAGCCACCTAGGAGACACCAAACATGTGGAAGAAGGGGCTCTGCTCAGATGAAACCAAAATCCAACTTTTTGGCCACAATGCAAATTGATATATTTGGCGTAAAAGCAACACAACTCATCCCCCTGAACACACCATCTCCACTGTCAAACATGGTGGTGGCAGCATCATGGTTTAGGCTTTTCTTCAGCAGGGACAGGGAAGATAGTTAAATTGATGGGAAGATGGATGGAGCCAAATACAGGACCATTCTGGAAGAAAACCTGTTGGAGTCTGCAAAAGACCTGAGACTGGGACGGAGATTTATCTTCCAACAAGACAATGATCCCAACATAAAGCAAAATCTACAATGGAATGGTTCACAAATAAACGTATCCAGGTGTTAGAATGGCCAAGTCACAGTCCAGACCTGAATCCAATCGAGAATCTGTAGAAAGAGCTGAAAACTGCTGTTCACAAACGCTCTCCATCCAACCTCACTGAGGTCGAGCTGGTTTCCAAGGAAGAATGGGCAAGAATTTCAGTCTCTCGATGTGCAAAACTGATAGAGACATGCCCCAAGCGACTTGCAGCTGTAATCGCAGCAAAAGGTGGCGCTACAAAGTATTAACTTAAGGGGGCCAAATAATTTTGCATGCCCCACTTTTCAGTTTTTCATTTTTTTTACAAGTTTAAAACATCCAATAAATTTCGTTTCACTGCACAATTGTGTCCCCCTTGTTGTTGATTCTTCACCAAAAAATTTAAAATGTATGTGTTTATGTTTGAAGCCTGAAATGTGGCAAAAGGTTGAAAAGTTCAAAGGGGTCGAATACTTTCGCAAGGCACTGTAGATGTATGCTAGAGGTAGTGCAGGCAATGGTGTGCAGGGCCAGACTGGAACTGAAAAGCAGTCTTTGCACGCAAACCCCACCAACCCACGTATGATATCGCTTCACCATGTTACAGAAAAATAGTGTCGTGCAAGTGTTCTGCTGCAAATTTTCCTTAACGTTGTTGCACCCTTTGCTGTATTAAACATGTAAAATACATAGACACTACAAAAATAAAAACCATAAAAACACCTACTCACATGACACTAATAAACATTTGGGTTCTCCAAGAAAGTATATGTAGTAGTATATGTATACTGTAGTGGGTCTATTATGAACAGAAACCCTATAATAATAAACAGTAACTAGTGTAATCACAAAATTTACATGATGATTATCTCTCTATTAATACCTAAATAAATAAGGTTTTTGCAGTAAATAAAAACAATTAAAGCACCATTAGAAGCACAATAACAAGTGCACAAGACTCAAACAAGAAAAAAATATTTACAGAAATATATCACATATTTTTTCTTATAAATAAATAAGATACCGTAATATAATAATATAAATTATCTTATTAACAGAAAATTATTGACCAGATCCAAATATAAAATAAATACCAAATCAATCATTACTACCAAATATCAATTGATAGGTAGGTACTAAAAATATTGCAACTCCACAAAGTTGAACATGATGTTCTGGTATTAATCTTATTAATGACTTTATTAAGTTAAATCCATTTTGGTATTGAACTGATTTCTGGTATTGAACTGATTTTTGGTACCTACTGATGACTAATTTGGTATTTATTTTGTATTTCTTCCTCGTCACTAATTATTTATTTATAATGATATAATATGTGACATATTCCTGAATTATCATGTTCCCCTGTTTGATGCTTGCCTAACATCATGTTATTGTGCTTTTAATGGTGTCTTAATTGTTTTTACTTACTGAGACAGCCTTACTTATTTAGGTATTAATAAAGTGATATTCATCATGTTACTTTTGTGATTACTTTAGTCATGGCATATTATTAGATTTCCCATCTAATCACATATAGAGATGGACGAATTGATTCTTACGAAGTGGAATTCGTTTAGAATTTCAAGAAAACTTCGGTTCTGAACGAAGTCGAAGTATGGGGCACTTCGGGTGAACGAAGTGTGCTTTTGATTGATAAAATGGCTGCGAGCACATGGCGTTACATGGGGCAAAGCACTCTGGGAGGAAGAAGGGCATAGCCTGCATGACATGTGCAGAGGTGAAGCCAATCAGAGACCGGCGGGATTCTGTGACGTCACCGCACTATATAAGTCCGGGCGCGTCGCTGGGAGCTCATACCGCTCTCACTGTACTGATCAGGGAAGGTGCTGCCGCGGCTGCTTGTAATAGATCTTACTGAAGAATTGATTTTTATACAGCGATTTTTGGGGGTGTCTCAGCTTGTCTCAGAGACTGCTTCTCTTAACGTTCTATTTCTGATTTTGTGGGTATTGGATCGAAGTCCAGTGTGTTCCAGTGCAGCTGCAAAATACATTTTAATGCTATCTGCTCACAGCACATTGAATATCCAAGGGGATCTAGCCTGTTCCTGTTGTATTCATTTTAAAAAAACAGCGTTTTTAAAAAATCCAAATACCACTTCATTTTTGGCTGCTCAATTCTTTGCGCAATTTACATCCAGGGGTTAATTACGCGTTGTTCTGCTGCTGTGGTGACTAAAAGAAACCGTCTTTCACCACCAAAAAATAAATTTTTCCTGTAGCATAGTTCACAAGTGAAGGTTAATTACAATCTTTTCTCTTGTTGTGTAGCGTAAAAACACGCCATTGTAACACGCTACAAAGCTAGTAGTTTGTGGTTGCTCAATTGTTTGGCGCAATTTACATCCAGGGGTTAATTAAGAGTTGTTTTGCTGCTGTTGTGGCTAAAATAAACCGTCTGTTACCGCCAAAAAATACATTTTTCCTGTAGCATAGTTCACAAGTGAAGGTTAATTACATTTTTTCTCTTGTTGTGTAGCTTAAAAAACACACGCCATTCTAACACGCTACAAAGCTGGTAGTTTGTGGTTGCTCAATTGTTTGGCGCAATTTACATCCAGGGGTTAACTAAGTATTTTTCTGCAGTTGTACTCAGTAAAAGAAACTTTCTTTTTCACCGCCACAGAAGAAATTCTGTAGCATAATTCATATCCGAAGGTTAATTAAGCCTGTTTGTGCTTTTACATTCAGTAAAATACACAGAGTTTTTAAATGGCACATACAAGTCAATTTTCCTGCCCATTTGTGGAGCGCAATTTATATCCAAGGGTTACCCAAGCTTGTTACTGGGTTCATTTGGAGTCAAATACAGGATGTGTATTTATCATATACAGATATCTTCATCAAACAGTGTCTGTACATTTTAGAACAAACAGTATGTCAGACAGAGAGGTGGCAGGCTCTTCACCTGCGAGTGGCAGTGGCACAAACATTCCAGGCCCAGCAAGCAAGGGGACGTCACAGCAGGGGTCACTCGGTGAGGCCACAACTGCCGCTGTCATCTAGCGGCCGTGTGTTGTTCAGCAACCCAATGGTTCTTGATTGGTTGACTAGGTCATCCACTTCCTCCCAGATGACATCTGACAACCCCAGCCAAGAGTCGGTGGGAACGTCAGACACAACCCTTAGTTGGCATGGCCCAGGAGCGGGTCAGCGGCCCTCACCTGTCCTCAACCCGCCTCTGTCCCATCTGGTTCCCTCAGCCAGAGATCTACTATGTGGTCTGGGCTCAGCGCCACTATATAGCGAGGATGAATAATTTGAGGAGGGCAGAGCAGCTACTTGGCAGCGAAGAAATGGGGCCAATATCCCTGCTTCTTGCAGTCGGCAGCAAAGTACAGATGTTGAGAGTGGCATTGGAAGTCATGTTGTGAGGGGTCAGCCTCTGCATACCAAGACCGGTGATGAGGACAGCAGTGACGATGAAACACAAATAGATGATGATGTAGCCGACCGCACTTGGGAGCCGGGTGAGGCAAGGGCTTCATCATCGTCAGGAGAAGAGGGCATCAGCTTGCGCGTCAGGCAGCGGTACAGCCAGCAAGTGGGTTGTGTGGCCATGAGTCAGCAGGGTAGCAGCAGTGTGAGGTCGGGAGCTAAGCGGCCACAGGGTAAAAAACCCGGTTCGCAGGTCCAAGAAAGTAGCGGCACAGGGGCTCAGCGAGGCAGCGGCGGAAGTAGTCACTCAGTGCGGAGCGTTGGCGGTAAAATCCGATACTCGGCGGTGTGGCAGTTCTCTGCTAAGACACCGGAGGAGCCGAATATGGGTATATGTAAAATCTGTATGCAGAAAGTGAAGCGTGGCAGGGATCAAACGTTGGCACCACGGCCCTGGGTCAACACATGCAGCGTCACCATCCGGTGGCCTGGGAGAAACGTGGCTCAGATGTGGTGGTCCATCCTGCCGCCACAGCAACAGCAGCAGCAGCAGCGCCCAGTGGCACGCATGTCATTGCAGCCAGTCAAGGCTCCACCACCTCTGCAGAAGGGAGCTGTTTCTCTTTGACATCATCTCCCGGTCCAGATGCTCCTGCTCCTCGCTATTCATGGCGCCAGCAGTCGTTCAGCGAGGCGATTGCAAAGAGACAACAGTATGCGTCCAACCATCCTAAGGTACAGAAGCTGACCGTGCTCCTGTCCAAGTTGTTGGTGCTGCAGTCCCTCCCTTTCCAAATGGTGGACTCTGCACCGTTCAGAGAACTAATGGCTTGTGCCGAGCCGAGATGGAGAGTTCCAAGCCATAATTTCTTTTCCAAAAAGGCAGTACCAGCACTTCATAAATATGTAGAACAGAAGGTGGGCCAGTCCTTGAGCTTATCGGTTTGCCACCTCCAGAATGTCATTGTGCCACTCTCTGACCTCATGCTGCTGTCGCCGTCACCTCCACACTGTGTCATTGTGCCACTCTGTGGCCTACTCCTGTTTTTGCCACCTCCAGAATGTCATTATGCCAATCTCTGACCTCATGCTGCTGCTGCCGTGACCTCCACACTGTGTCATTGTGCCACTCTGTGGCCTACTCCTGTTTTTGCCACCTCCAGAATGTCATTGTGCCACTGTCTGACCTCATGCTGCTGCTGTGGCTGCTGCCGTGACCTAGACACTGTGTCATTGTGCCACTCTGTGGCCTATTCCTGTTTTTGCCACCTCCAGAATGTCATTGTGCCACTGCCTGACCTCATGCTGCTGTGGCTGCCGCCGTCACCTCCACACTCTGTCACTGATGTTGCCACCTGAGCTCTCAGCTTGTTTTTTTTCCAGCTTTCACTGCCATTACTTTATCAGGCTACATTCCCGCTTCAGTTTTTTGGTCAGTTTTGCCCTCTTACGTGCCCAGGGAATTTTAGAGTGAAGCGATTCTAAGAGCGGCGGCAGTCATATGCGTGTCATACTAAAACACAACATTGTATGAAGATCAAACCAAGCTCCCTCTGCATATTTAAGCATGGCACAACGTTCTACAGCACCCTGCAGGCTCTGTGCAGCCTGGAAATAGCTGTTTTTTAATGCGATTCATCCCGAAGTAATTCGGATCGAATTTATTTTTGTCGGGAAATTCGGCGAAGTGAGCGAACCGAATTTTTGAGAAATTTGCCCATCTCTAATCACATAGTTAAGGATAGGTGTATACTTACTTTATCTAGTTAGGGACAAGTATACACTATACAAACAGCAATGTAACCAATCATACAGCCAGAGAGTCCCTAGCTAGTGGTCAGATACGAGGTCTACACAGGCGCTAGAGTATTATTATCATGCAGACTATACAAGAGAATACAGTGCTGATCAGATTTAGTCACAGGAAGAACATATAGCAATTAAAAATGAATTAATAATGAAAAAGGACCTGTCAGCCATTCGGACATGTCTGCTTTTTCAATAATTGTATTGTCCAGCATTATGCATTCCTCTGTTATACTTCCTGGAACTGGATGAATAAATTGACAATGGGCAGTCAATGGTGATACCTCTTGTCCCTGTACAGTCATCATTGACTGACTGATCATTCCCTGTCTTCTATTTACAGCATTACTCTAAATAGATTTTTATTGGCTGAAGAGGTTTAACCGTTATATAGAGTCTGCAGTCAGGGAAATACAAGTTTCTGGAAGGTGAAGATGTCACTTTCCCGTAATAAAATAAATGACACTTCAGATTAGCTTCTGATTTATATAAATGAAATTGCAATAATAAGAATGCTTAGTAATACTTTTATATTTTAAATAGCCTACTGCAGCCCCATAAAAATAAAAAAGCTTATACTTATATCTACTCTTTCTTTGGATCCATTGATTCTCCTTCCTCACCTTCCACTGGTCTTCTTGGTCTTCTGTTACCCTTCTATCTTCGGTCGAATGGAATGTCACCCCTGCAGCCTCTGACTGCAGTGGTCAATTGGCTGGTACCACCATTTGAAAGTGCAAGTATTTTTTTTTTTTTTTTTTTTAATAACATATTTTATTTCAATTTAGAATTTTTTTTTTTGACAAACAAGACATGGCTTCACATTATATATTGGAGAACAATGATGTTTAGACATATGTCAAGTCAAGTAGGTTAATCACATGAGCAATTGCAGAAAGTAGACATGAGTCTCTGTAATAAAAAGCCAAATAAATTACAAGAAAGTACCGTAATACAAAAACCATCCAACAGACAATAATGTCAACAATCTTGCAACTTAGATGTGCCTTTTTCCTCATCATATCTCGAAAGCTCTACTTTTGCAAGATCGAGCAAACCCTCCTTAGTTAACAAATTTTTAATATTGGTCCACACTAGGGCGGCCGTGACACTCCCTTCTGCTCATTAGAGTACCACTGGGCTAAAGGAATATGGTTTTTTTTTGTTTGTTTTTTAAGTTTTCATACAGCAGCAGTACCCTATTAAAAAATATATATATATTTTACCTGCCCACCCCCTTTAATTACATTTATTACATGATGGAACAGGTTTGACAAAATGCTGTAATATTGCGCCAGCCAATCTAATATAGTGTAGTGTAGTGTAGTGTATGCAAAACCAATCTCTGCCCACAGTAATCTGCCCACCTATTGTAAATTGATTTTGTTCTGAACATGCATAACCTCTTGTGAACACTATGTAAACCTTTGATGACTCTTTTACAGCCCCCTGTCTTCCCCATCCTCAGTTTGACTGACATAGAGCATATTTACCTGGATCATCTTGGCCCCCCAAACCCAGTGGCCCTGACATCTGCCCAGGATTGCCCAGTGCCCATGCCAGCTTTATCTACCAGACTGAAAATCCTCCAGCTACCAGTCTTTTTTGTGTACTAGTTTTCTCTACAAATAGATTTATTTTTGCAATTCTTTGCTAATTAGAATTTTATTGTATTCTTATCCCTAATAGATGTTACCAACTGTTGCCCGTGCTCTTCGTGGATCTAAAGCCATTACATGGAGGAGTCTCTCTACCAGCAGTTATTTGTCTGCACATGGTAAGTACAATCACTCATTTGCCATCTATTCTGGATGAATCACTATCTGTATAATTGATGTCCTAAATAAGGTACTAGCCTAGAGGCTGCTGTAACCTTACAAGGGACCTTCAATCTATAACTGACATTGTTAAATTGACAATATATATTCCAAAATCAATAGTACTGGGATTAACTATGTACAAACTGAGGTTACCATACACTATTCGATTCTTAAAGCTTCCATGATTATTTTATTAGTGCAACACCACTGACAGAAATATTACATTGCATATTGCATATCCAGTGTAATTAGTGTTTAGAAGACTATTATACTGAAGTCAAGGTAATTGTTTCAACTATATTGACATCAAGTATAATGTCTCCTACCTTTTATAATCTTGTGTTTTCATAAATGAGCCAAAGGTTATTTGTTTTACATGTATTAAATGCAAATTATTTTGTCAAGTTAAGGATGCATTCCCCCTAATCCATCTGCGGTCATGGTGCAAACATTGGGACAGATTACCAAGGCATTTTCAACAGAATTCTGGCGCAATTGGTGGTACTGGTGTACATGATTTATACCACATTATGTATTTTCAACACTTCTGTGGTGTTTGCAAAAAAGGTGTGGCTTAATGAGAAGAGATGGGACTTCATGAAGTCACCTATTAAGCAAATTAAAATCACAGCTGTATCGTGCCCAGGGCCTTTTCTATCTCAGTCCCCACTTCCACGCCAAAAAAATAAAAATTAAACAAAATTAACCCCCAACAAACAAAGTAGTTGTTTTTTATAATTCTTCAACAAATTATACAGGTAACCTCTGTGTATGGTACCTTTACATGTATGTTATGTGTAAAGGTACAATTCATGGGCATCACATATATATTACCTCTTATATGTACCACACATCCTCTCCTGACCCAAGGTTACATATATGTAAAGGCTGCATGTGGTATCTTGTCATGTATGGGGTACGTAAAGGTACAACTCATGGGCATTATATATACGTAACCCCTGTAACGGTCAGTGGAAGTGGATCCTCTGGACCACCACAAGCGATGGGATAAGCCACGCCAGGGAGCGGAATCTAAGTAGGTCCCGGTATTCACCAGAGCCCGCCGCAAAGCGGGATGGGCTTGCTGCGGCGTGAGGCTACCAGGTCGCTACCCCTGATGTGACTTGCTTGTGGTGGCGGCCAAGATGCGGCATGGTACAAAATCGTGAAGCAGGCTCGTAGTCGGGGACAGGCAGAAAGGTCAGGACAGGCGGCAATGGTTCGTGGTTGAGGGACGGAGGCAATAGGGTACAATACACAGTAAAGGCAATAAGAAACAATGGAACACTTCCTCTCTAGGCTCAGGGCACTATCGAGTCGGCAAGGGTAATGGGAAGGGGCAGGACTTATATAGGATCAGCACCGGATGAGAACCAATCATCGGCGCGTTGTCCCTTTAAACTTTCCTGCAGTACTGCGCGCGCACTTGCCCCTGTTCCGGCCGGGAATAGGAGCGCGGCAAGGTAAGTGACGGCCAGAGCTGCGAGCGCGCCCGCAGCGCGAGGACCGGGCTGCGGCGTCGCCCACAGCAGGAGACGCCGCAGGGGTGCGGGTGTGCCCGCAACTCAATATGGGGGTCGCGGGGACACCCGTAGCAACCCCATATATGTAACACACATCTGCCCCCTGACCTACGGTTACATAAATGTAACAGCTGCATGTT
Source organism: Phyllomedusa bahiana (assembly GCA_025379985.1). NCBI lineage: Eukaryota > Metazoa > Chordata > Amphibia > Anura > Hylidae > Phyllomedusa > Phyllomedusa bahiana. The sequence continues at coordinate 25,984 of JAODAL010022725.1, forward strand.
GTACCACTCAAAGAATTTTGTAAACATACACTCTTTCATTCTCATATACTTGGAATTTTGTACATTTTTCTCTATTTATTTCATCTCTTTAACCATATTTTATGGCAGTAGCATATCAATATTCAAATAGACAAATGGAAAAGTCTCTTAAAAGTAACCTGCAGTATCCTTCTATATGTAGGAATGCACAATCAGTCCATGTCGTTTTCCACTCTGATCTCCTTGTCTGTAGCTCCCTCGGCTCAGAAAACTGTGCCCAGCCTTCGAATACATCTCGGTGTCCTCCCCCTTTCTCTGGCTGACCCGGGAAAAATTGGGTTCGAAGGGGGAGACCCCTGTGGGAGTGGGGGCTATGGGACGAGGGGGTTTAAATGTGGAAAACGCCCTGGACTGATTGTACGGGCCACCATTAGAAGAATACCCCCAGGTTACATTTAAAGAGATTTTTTTCCATTTGTCTTTTTGGGAAATTTTGATATGTACTCCCATAAAATTTTTTTTAAAAGATTAAAAAAATTTTTGGAGAAAAAATTTAAAAAATTTTTTCCAAGTGTATGAAAATTTGAAAGAGTTTTTATGTTTTAAAAGGTTTTCTGGGGGGGGTTTAAATAGAAGGTTTTACCCTTTTTCACCCCTCTTATCCCCGGGAATAATATATTTACTAGTTGAGGTCTGATAAATTGAACAGACCATTCAAAGCCTTCACATATATGTAACCCACTAAAGGGGTTTGGGTTGGTTGCTGTTTCGCAAGTTTGACCCTCTTTTTCCCACCAAAGCCTTAAAAGTATTCCCCGGCGCCGCCCCCTATACGCCGCCGCCGCCGATCTTTTTAGGGTCCAAACCCGGGACCAGTCGCAAAAGCTATGGGCCCCTTAGCGGCTTAGGACCTTTGGGACGGCAGGGGTGGGGGGGACAACAGTTTTTGTGCGTCCGCCGGGACGCCATACTTTTTAGATCCCTCTGGCGGAGCAAAAGGGGGCCCCGCGGAAAATTCTGTGGCGCAAGGATGTGCACAGCCCAGGCGGCGGGGCCGCGCTTTCCGTTTGCCCGCGCGCGGCCTTTGGGGGGGCCGTCACGCCGCTGAAGAAAAGCCCGGGGAAGCCCCGCCCAGGGCCGGGGGGGGGGGTCAGGTAAGTGCTGTCAGGGTTTTAAATTTTTAAATTAGCGTTTATTCATCCCTGGGGGTTTTTTTATTATTTGTTTTATGGGGGAAGGGAGGGGGGGGTGTTTTATCTATTTTTTATGTGGGGGAAGGGGGGCTGTTATTATTGTTATATGTGCAGGGAGGGGGGCTATTATCTATTGTTATTTGTGCAGGGGGGGGGCCGGTTATCTTTTTTTTGTTATATGTGCAGGGGGGGGGGGGGCTGTTATTTCTTTATTTTTTTTTTTATATTTTGCGGGGGGGGGGGCTTTTTTTTATTTTTGTTATATGTGGGGGGGAGGGGGTTTTTTTGTTATTTTTTTGTTATTTGTTATTTAAAGGGTTTTATTATTTTTTTTTTGTTTTTATGTGCGGGGGAGGGGGGTTGGTTATTTATTTTTATTTTGTGAAAGGGGGGGGGTGGTTTTCTATTGTTTAGTACGGGGAGGGGCTATTATCTATTGTTTTTGTGCAGGGGGGGGGGCCCTGTTTTTTTTTCTATTTTTTATATGTGCAGGGAGGGGGGTTGTTACCCTATTTTTTAATGTACAGGGTGGGGCTATTTTTATTGTTTTATTTACGGGAGGGGTTTATTATTTTTGGGTTAATTTTGCAGGGGGGGGGGGGCTATTATCTTTTGTTATATGTCCCAGGGGGGGGGGCCCTTTGTTATCTATTTTTTAAAATTAGGGGGGGGCGGGAGGGGGTTTTTGTTATCTACTGTTTTATTTTGCAGGGAGGGGGGCTGTTCTTTTTCGTTATTTTGGGCGGGAAAGGGGGGTATTTTTTGTTATATGTGCAGGGGGGGGGGTTTTAACTATTATCTTTGTTATATGTGCAGGGAGGGGGGGGCCTTATTACCCTTTTTTAAGGGCGGGGGGAAAGGAGCAAATTAAATCTACCTAATATGTGTTTTGTGAGGCCTATAAGCTCCCTAAATTAAAAGTGCTTTTGGGGGCCTTTATAACCCTTATTTAACCTCCCCTTGTGGGGCCTTTTAAAGTATCTATTTCCCTGCGGGGGGGGCCCTTTAAAAACCTGCCTATATACCTGCGGGGGGGAAAACCTTTTTTAACCGGGCCTATATACCTGCTGGGGGCCCTTAAAACCCCTTTTTTTTAAAACCTGCTGGGGGGACCTATAACCGGGTCTTTTATCCCTGTGGGGGACCTAAACCGGGCCTTTTATACCTGCGGGGGGCCCTAAAACCCTGGCTTTTTTACCTGCGGGGGGAAACCTAAACCTGGCTATATACCTGCGGGGGGGACCAAAACCCGGGCCATAAAACCTGCTGGGGGCCCCCAAAAACTGCCTTTTTACCTTTATGGGGGCCCTTAAACCCTTTGCCTATATACCTAGTGGGGGATCCTTAAATTCCCCTTTTTATACCTACGGGGGGATCCATAACGGGCCAATATACCTGGCGGGGGGGTTTTAAAAAAAACACCACCAAACCCTTTGGGGGGATATTTTAATTTAATAACCACCAAATAGGGGTCGAAAAACCCTTTCTGGGGGAAACCCCAAATTACCTTAAATGGGGGATTTTTATTTTTCGGGGGCTTTTTTTTCGTGAAGTCGCTAACAGTCGTTAAGCCGGGGGGTTTTTTTTTGGCCTCAGCTAAATTCAGTTGAAAAAAAGAGTTAGAAAAATCGACTCCGCGGGACTCAGTCGGTTTTTTTAAGCCCGGTTTTTTAAAGGGGCCCAAGTCGATTTTTTAAGCCCCCTTAGAAAATCGATTTCCGGGGACAAATTTTTAAAGGGGTTGTTCTTACCCGTTGTTTCTTTTGAGCCATTTTGAATTTTTCTTTCTTCATGCACCCTGTCATTTCCTGGTCAGGCTGTGGGTAATTACCCTAAAAAAAAGTTTGGGGGGGGTACTCAAATTTTGCACTAATTTGGGTATAGATTAGTTTTAAAAAAAAAAAAATTCTCCGGCTTGGGCCCAGGGATGTTCAGAGTTTTAAACTAAACAGTAGTATTTTAGTGTCTTTTTTTTAAAAAGGTGGATAACCCAAAAAGTCTAAGGTCCCAAAGCATTTTTCTTTTTTTTGGGGACCTCTGTGATGACTTTCACTTCCTGCTGTCAGATAAGAAAAAACAGAAAGGCCCTATGTTCACACGGTTTTATTTTGGGGCTTTTATTTTACGGACGTATTTACGCCCCGCAAAATACGTCCCAAAAATACTTTTTTAAATTTTTTGTCCCCAAATTTTGTGGCGCTTTATTTCCCCGTCGAAAAATACAATCCCCATTCTTTACTATGAGGATTTACTTTGCAAAAATTAGGCCTTAATAAGTGACGGGGGAAACTTAATTTTACGATGTTTTTAGGAAACGTTTTTTTGCCGCAAAAAAAGTAGCAAAAATTTTTAAAAACCCCAATTCATTTTTGAACGACGGGGGAGTATTTTATTTTTGGGAAACAATGTTAATCTAATTGTTCATTATTTTGAAAAAGTTTTGGGATTATTTGCGGACGTAAATACCTCCGTTAAAAAAAGCCCCCAAATAAACCGTGGGAAAATAAACCCATAAGGGGGGGGGGCAGGCCCGACCAAACCCGGTTTTGGGAACAAAAGGAAACCTGAGAGGGGCCCCCTGAGGTGTAAAATTTTTTGTAGCCCTCGACAAAACAACAAAGAAACAAAGCAATATATTTGGAAAAAGTCTTAATTTAGAGTTCCCTACATGTTAAAAGGCCTTTTAAAAGGGGTTTTTTCAAATTCAAAGAATTTGCTTTCAACAGTTTTCAGCCCACCCCCCCATTTTTCCTCACCAAAAAGGTGTCTAAGGTGGTTTTTCTCGGCCCACCCCGTCATAAAACAGTGCTTTCTTTTGTCGTAGTTCTTGTCATGTACTGAAACCATGCAGAAACTGTGCCATGTAATCCTACCGATATTGTCTCAAATGTCATTAGTCGGGTGCTCTTCTCAGCGATATGAAAATTAGTTGTAGCAATGGGACAACTTCTGAGACATCATCAATATTAAGAGCAAATATGTTTTCTAAATCTGCATTTTATCACAGTGCTATAAAGCCATATTCACATGTTGAGGATTTTGTCAGGATGTAGTTGTGGATTCCTTGGTTTATGCTAATGCATGTGGATAGGGCGTTTTATGGCGCAGTCATATGCTGCTCCAGATTTTTTTCATCATTATCATGATCATGGGTTTAGGTTTTCCACAGGCTAATCTGCTGTTAATTTGGAAATAATCTGCAGCTGGAACTTGGATTACAGCCTCGGATAAACCAGTGGATATACACACAGATTAACCCCACTGTAATTCAGCATTGAATCTGTGTCAAAAATAAACATACTGTGAATTTGAATACCTAAAGCATGTTCCCTATTGTACAATAATATCCTTCATTTGAATGGGATATATAATTCCTGACTTTAATAACTGCATTGAAGATAGAATGTCAGTGGGAATCAGGATTTGGTCTTAGAATCTGCAACGTGTAAACATGGCCTTATTGCATTTGATTGGCCACTTAAAGGGGTTGTCTCACTACAAAGATTGCTTTTTATGTTAAAGATCTTGCAAAAACAAGTCACTTTGCAATATATGTCCAAAAAAAGTGTTCTACTTATTCTGAGATATCCCCTCTTGTATGGGCTGCATCAGCTCCTCAGGTCGCTATAGCTACAGACCTGTTTGTTTTCTCCTCAGAGGCTGCCAGCACTGGTTGCTGTAGCTACAGACCTGGCTTCTACTAGTGGAAGCCAGTAAACACGCCCCTGAATTCAAAGTGAAACCAAGAAGACAGGACTGAGGTAAGATGAATCAATGTAGTGAGACAACCCCTTTAAAGTCATGGATTACTTCATTAGATTAGAAATCTGAAATTCAGCTGCAGATTTTTGACTTGGATTGTATATTATCCACAGCATATTGTCTAGGATAAATGTAAACATACAGTACCTGAACATTGTTGCTATGCTAATCATTCATGAAAATATTTTAATATCATTTTCTTGGACCCTTTGATCACTTACCTTTCACATATTGTAACAAATTACCAATGTATTGTAGAAATCTAAATTGGCATTGTTTGACACTGATGTTGAGCTTTGACCCTGTATAGAGCTGTCCATCACTGTTTACAATGGATTGTAATGTTTACTACCTATAAACTACAAGAAACTCAAGGTTTCCCATAAAAGGCATCCTTGGTGGCTAACAAATTACAAAGGTCAAGTATACAAATGACTTTACTTAAGGAAATAGCAGAATTTTATGATCATGTAGCAGTGTTATTGTATAATTATATAACACGATGCATTTCAAGGTCAGACTGACCATTAAAGTTGCCAGAGAAACTTCTGTTAGGCACCAAAGTGCCATTCCAGTGTGTTCTGATATTATTAAATGGGGACTCTAGTACTTAGCCTAATTATTCATTAGGAGTACTTTATAGTTTTTCGAAAGACACTATACCACTGCATATACCTATATTGAATACAGTGAAGTTTGGTGAGGTGAGCTACATACTTCCCAATGTGTTTGTTCTAGTAGGTAAAGAACACATGTATAGCCTTTTTTAGAGTTAGTCTAAAGGCCTGTTTACAATATTGTAAGTCTCCAAGGTGAGGGCCCAATGGCCATTTCTATTATTATGATTAGAGTTGCCTTTTTATATTCAAGTCAAGGTCAAATGTGACCCGAATTTTGGTGAAAATTAACAAAAAATGTACCCTAACCCTTTCCCTTACCAAAACCCCAAGCCTCAACCTACTGAACATCTGAAGAACAGAAGTACAAACTTAGGGAACTTCAAGGTTAGAATTAGGGTTATTCCAAAACTAACTCCAATACTAACTCTAACCTTGAAGGTCTTCAGATGTTGGCGACATATATAGATGTGCCTAGATGTGCCCCCGATGTTGCACAGGTGTTCCAGATGTTGTCTAAATGTTCGCACAGCAGTGCCCTGATGTGTCCCAAGTTTCTGGTGCGATTCCTATGCAATTTGCAGGCATTTGGCTGATGCCGGTGCTTTCTGGAGGCCAGAAACCACATTCTCACAAACAGATTTTTTTTCTCCGGTAAACTTTAATGCTATTTATGTTTGGGATATCCTGAACCCAAATTGTGTGACAAATTTGGCCAAACTGCTCTCGAACCAAACAGAGCTCTTCCAGCAGCACTAATTATTACTCTTGCTGTCAGCATGGAGTCTCATTACTGGAGTCTTGCAATGACCTATAGTAAAAAGTTGAAAATTTAGATATTAATTAATGAGTTTCATTTGTTGTATAGTTTTATAGTTTTTCAAATTACCTTCAAATATGAAATATTAAAAGGGTTGTCTCATCACGCTGTTTCACAGAGTCTCAAGCAGCTTTAGAGCCATGCTTTCTGTCTCTTCCTGGCTAGACTGTTGGTGGTTCTATAGCAGTGATATGCAAATCAGTTCCATATTCTCAGCTCTTCTAATTGCACTGCAGGAAATGTTATATAGTGCATAGAGCTTTAGCGCTCAAAGTAAACACTCAAAAGTCTGCTTTGTTTGTTAGACACTCTGTTCTCAAGCTGCTGGCAGTCCTGTGTGGTGAACTGTAGTGATGTCACTCCCTGCGTTCAGATAGGACAAAGAGCAGAGAGAGAAGGAGAAAGCAGGACGGTAACCAGAGAAACCTGTGCGCAGACAGAGCAGATAAAATCTCTCTTATCTACTGATCAGGGAAAAATAAAAAAAGAAATGTACTTGGAAAAAGTCTTGATCGTTTCCTACATTGTTGAAAGCTAATTTTTGTAGTGAGACAACCCCTTTAAGTAAACTTTCAAGTACTTTCAAGTTCAAAGTTTTTTATTAGGCATTACAATGTCAATTTGTCTTTTCAGATCTTTCAAGTGATAAAGTGCCTTATTACACCAAGCCAACATACTATGATTCCCGTGCACTACCTTTGCCTGATGTCCCCTTTGTATCTGAGCTGACTCCAGAGCAGCAAGCACTGAAAGCAAAGGAAGCAGCACCCTGGACTCAGCTGACACATAAAGAAAAACTGGCATGTATGTTATGGTTTGTACCTCTATATCATACATGTAGATCGTATGAAAGCATATGGCAGGGATATTACAAATGAAGCTGGAAAAAACCTACTGAAGGGTATATGTAATGGTGACTTCATGTATGTACTTCTTGATATAGTTGATATGTATGGACACTATGTCTAGAAGATTCCGTTTGGATCCTCTGTCGCAGATTTCATCCAAAATTCTGATATTTTTCTATTAAATTGAAAGACATTATGACAAAAACCTGACAGATCCCATTGTAGTCAATGGGGCCCATTGGGCACTGAAACAGTTCCAGTGCAACCTTCACAACAGAGGCTTATAATAACTGAACCCCCAACTTATTTACCAAGCCTTAGATTGGTGTTTCAGCTTCAGGCTTTTATGTTATTTGTATGTTTGTATCTTTTCTGTTATACCAAATTTGATTTATCTATTAAACCTCTAAAATAATATGTTAATAGTTGTAATGTAGAAAAAATCCACGGCACATCACTTCTTGCAGAAACGTGAATTTATTTAGTCATATAATATTCTCTGGCACTGCAGGTATTGCAAATAATATTCTCCAGTAATTTTCAGGTTAAAATAAGCCTAAATGAAATCCAGATATACTGGGGACGTTTTGGTCCAATTATGAACCTTAGAGACATATCTGGTAGAGCAGCATAGAATAGCAGCGCTCCTATACTCTGCTGTTCTACTAGATATGTCTCTGAGGCAGGTTCACTTATGCTTATTTTCACCTGAAAATTACTGGAGAATATTATATGTAATATCTGCAGTGATGGAGAATATTATGTCTACATAAATTCATAGAATAGTGAAGAAATCAGGCGATACCTTTTTCAGGCTAACTGAGTATATTTGATGGTGAGCTGTCGAGAGAATTAGCTCCTTTCTTCAGACAGGTTGTTATACAAGAAATTGAAAATTCACAGACTTTTTATACACAAAAGACATGGACCTTCAAAGGGTCCTAGAATTCTTAAAAATAACAAAATGCAATATAAGCAGAGAAGTCATTATACATCCACAGTTCTTTCGAAAGCTCACCATCAAATATACTCAGTTAACCTGAAAAGGTATTGCCTGATTTCTTCACTATTCTACTACTTTCTATGGCTAACACGGTACAACATTATACTACTACATAAATTCATGTCTGTGCAAGAAGTAGTGTACCGTGGATTTTCGCTGCATTATAAATCTTGAATTGATTAACCTTCCATGACAGTATTCTTTTTAGCAACAGGTGTGTGACTTCTACTCTTCTGTATATGTTATCAGTTGTATGCTTTTCTTGTGTAGTGTATCGTATCAGCTTCAACCAATCTTACACAGAGATGAAAAAAGGAAAACCGTCAGAGTGGAAGACTGTGTTGGGCGCTGTATTTTACTTTCTGGCCTTTAGTGGAATATACCTCTGGTGGCACCGAAAATATGGTTAGTGTCATTTACATTTTTTTTAAAAAAAAATTTTGACAACAGATATAGGTTTAATACTTGTTTCAGGAATAACTTTGCTACCTAATTGCAGTAATTGTTTTGGTTCTGTTGGATCTGTAACAGCGTCATGGCTTTCCATATTAACCACGTCAATATGCCTTATAAAGGTGTTTCATGATAAACCTGGCAAGGATGTCCCATGTTGAGTGATGCAGAAGACTGGGTCCTGCTCTGGCCAGGATTAGAGAAACCTCAGATCTCAGCTGTTTAACTCCTTAAATGCCACAGTCAAAGGGATGTTCCAACAAGTGCTTTTCATCGCTTCAGGTTGGTTCAAGCTAGCTATGAGCTGGGTGTTTTACAAAGTGAGGAGGACAGCGCTTGTGCAGTTCTCCCTATTCATTTCTTTGGGAGTTTGGAATATAGCCAAGTAAGTATGCTCAGCTATCTTAGAAATTCCCTTATAAATTAATGGGGAGGACGGCCACAAACACCACCCTCATCATTCTGTAATGCAGTTGACTCATAGTTAGCTTGAGCCAGTCTGGAGTGGTGAAAAGCCCTTGTTGGAACATCCCTTTGACAGCAACTATGGAATCTAAGTGGTTTCAGAGATAGTGGGTTCCCTCTTCTACCTCACTGGCATCAGTGTGATTGCAGGGTGTTGACAAGTTTACATAGTAATGGGGTTAATGGTGGTTAATAAATGTCGCCAGGTCTTCCAGGTGTGTATGCTTATTAGGCCCTATTAGAGTTTTACACTGAAAGGCATAATACATTGCACTATATAAGTAGTGCAGTGTATTATATGAATGATCAAATGATTGCACATTTAATTCCAAAAGTAGGATTTCAAAGTAAATAGTAAAAAAAAAATAATTTTAATCAAGTTTAATTAAAAGTAAAAAAAAATTCCTTATCTTCGTTAATGAAATTCCTATTAATAGAACAAATAAAAAAACTACTACACATAATAGAATGCAACGCTGTTTCCATAACATCCCGAACTTTACACAGTTACATTTATCTATTTCACACAGCGAACAACATAATAAAATACCAAAATTGTTATTTTTTTGGTTCATCAACTCTAAAACAAAAACAAAATTTAAAACCAATGAAAAAGGGAAAAAAAAATAAAAAACGCAAACGTCACCCCCCAAAATCAAGCCCCAATATTTAATTGACAGAAATATAAAAATATGATTTTTTTTGGCTTACTTTCTACATCAAAATTTTGGTGCACTTTTGGCACAATGTGTAACACCGTAACAACACCCAATATTTCTTAAAACAGTTGAACAGGTGCAAAAAGGCCATAACATAGTGAAAACTGTCGATAAACTTTCTTTGTTCCCAAAACAACCAACGAGCTCCCCTTTAAATTCATATAGTGCTCTAAAAATGAAAGGAAGCTCGTTTTGGTTTCTAGGGGCAACAAAAGAAAGTTTTAGACCCAGACAGTTTTATACATTCCCCTTTAAACCCCCTTAAGGGACCCAGCCTGTTTTGGCTTCCCTGACCCGCCCTATTTTTGAAATCTGACATGTGTCCATTTATGTGAGAATAACTTTTGACACTTTTATCTACCATGTGATTCAGGATTTTTCTCGTGACACTTTGTGCTTTAATTAGTAAGAAATTTTTATCCATACAACCTTGTTTGTTTGTGAAAAATTAAAAAATTTCAAAAATTTTTGGAAAAATTTGCGATTTTGAAATTTGCAAAATTTTTTTCCCCTCAAAACGATAATTTTTTCCCCCAAAAATTTTTAAACTAGCATCTACCATATTCCACATGGGTTGGCACTTTTTTTAAATGTCTTTTTTTTTTTTTTTTTACGAATTAAAGGTTTAGAATTTACATAATTTTCCAATTTTTCCCAAGAAAATTTGAAATATACTTTTTTTTTGGGGACCACTCCTTCTGACGTGGTTTTGAGGGCCTGCATTTGATACCCCCATAAGTATGCCACTGAAAAACAGACCCCTTAACGTATTTACAACACATTTGGGAAGTTTGATAACCCTCAGATATTTCACAAATTAAAGCAAGGGGAGGTAAATTTAAAAATTTCACTTTTTTTTGCAGTTTTTCAATTTATCCATTTTCACGGGAAACGGTAAATGTGACAGGTAAATGCAACTTAATATAAATTCCACCAGGCTGATGTTTTGGAGAATTCCCATATGGGGCCCCTATCATTATTTGCCTCCCCCCTAACCCCCCAGAATGGGAGGAGCACCACATCCTGGGTCCATTTAAAATATGATTTTTTTTAGGCGCCATTTTTCATTTTTGGGGGACCCCCAAAAAGGTCAAAATTTAAAATAAAAACCCCTAAATAGACCGCATATTGGAAACTAAAAAACCCCCTTAATAATAAACCGGGGGTGCATTATTAATAGACCCCACAGGGTTTCACAAATAATTTTTTAGCAAAAGGCGTGAAAATGAAAAAAAAATTTTTTTTTCAAAATCTAAATTTTTAGCTTAAAATGTTTCAATATAAAAGGGAATCCGGGGAAAAAAAAACCCCTGAAACTTTGTTAAGCAATTTCTTCCAATTCGGCAATACCCACAGTGATGTAAATTTTGTTGGGCGCAGGCAGGCGTATAAGGAGGGGGCGCTATTTGGCTTTTTTAAAACCCGATTTTGGTGGGGCCATGCCCCTTTTCAAAGACCCCAAAGTACAGAACAGGCGAAACCTTCCAGAAGTCGCCCCATTTTGATTCAAAACCCCTAGGGATCTCAACTAGGTGTACTGGCATTTTTGGGTGCACAGTGTTCCATAGTTTTTTTTTTTGCATTGGGGAAGAAAAAGGGGGGAAAAACGCAATTCGTTTCATTTTTTTTTTGAGTTTTAATTTTACAGTTCGCCGGCAGTTAAATGAAAAGTGAAAATTTACTATGGGGGGGCGGTCAATTACAAAGATATAATTTTTAAAGTTTTTTTTTTGTTTTATTACTTTTACACATAAAATACTCATTAAAAAAGCGTTTTTATTTGTCCCCTATTCTGACAGCCATAACTTTTTTTTTTTGCTGTGTGCAGGGAAAAGGGCTTTTTTTCGGGGTAGTTTTAAGTTTTTATTGGTAAACCCTTAGGGGTCATATATGCTATTTTTATTAAGGTTTTCTGAATTTTTGAACAAAAAACACAATCTTTATGTTTTTTTTTTTTTATTTTTTTTTAAGCGGTCACTGTACGGGAAAAATATGACATGTAGCTTTTACCAGCAGGGCAATACGATACAAACCCAAACCCAATTTTTATATTTTTTTATGTTTTTACGCTTTTTATAAAAAATAAAAACACTTTTATTCAACCAGAAAAAAACTTTTTGCTCGCCATAGTCTTGAGAGCCATAACTTTTTAAAAATTTTTTTGCTTGGGGCTGTGGTAGGACTTTTTTTTTTTGCGAATGATTGACTTTTTTATTAGTATCAATTTTTGGGGGGACAGGTTTTTTGATCGCTTTTTAAAACCCTTTTTTTTGGGGGCCGGGAAAAAAATCTGCAATTTCCCAGTATGTTTTTTATTTTTAATTTTTTAAAAGGGGCCCCCGTGCGACCTTTTTAATTAGCTTTACTCCCTTGGGTCGCTATGATTAGGCGAACCCTAGTTATATAGTTTTTTTTTTTGAAGCACTTTAAAAAAAAAAAAAAAAACGTGTTTTTAGTGGAAAAACAAAATTTATGCATCCAAAAACTTTTAGAGCATACATTTTTATTTTTCCGTATACGAGCGTAAAATTTTAAATTTTCATGGGGTTAAAAGGGCTGGGGACGGGTTTCCACTCCATGACCTTAATGTGCTTTTTTTGAGTCACTCCTTTTTGCCTTTGGGTGTAATTTTTTGGGTTTTTGTCTTGCTGAAAGACCCACCACGACCCATTTTTAATGTCCCACGGGGGGAAGAGGTTTTTCCACTCAGAAATTTTACGGTACATAACTCCATCCATTCCCCATTGATCGGTGAAGTAGTCCTGGGAACCTGAAGAAACACCCCCAAAACATAATGTTTTCCACCCCTGCTGCATGGGGCAGTGTTCTTTGGGTCAAGCAAAATTTCTCTTTTCCAAAAACGGTGATTGAGTTAAGCCAAAGAGCTCTATATTGTCTCAATTTTACCACAGCAACTTCCCCAATCACCACAAATATCCGGTTTCATTGGGAAACTCAGACTGGGCTGCACATGTGCCTCTTGAGCAGGGGGAACCCTTTCAGGGACTGCAGGATTTTTTAAACCCTTTTGTCAATGTGTTTTCCAATGGTTTTTTTTTGGGGACAGCTGCCCTTAGATCAAAACAAGTTCCCCCCCCCCCCCCCCCCTTCAGCGTTTTAAGCTGATCTCTCACCTTTCCCCATGATCAAGGGTACCCCACGAGGTGAGATTTTCATGGGGGCCCCAAATCATGTCGATTAAAAGTCCATTTTGTTTTTTCCATTTCTTCTATTCACCAACAGTTGTCTCCTTCTCACCCAGAGCTTGCTTATGGTTTTTTAACCCTTTCACTTTGTGCAGGCTTTTGATTTCCCTGACATCCTTAAAACTCTTTTGGGCTTGCCCATGTTGTAGAGGGTTTGTGAGTCTGACGATTTTAATTGGGGTCCCGTTGGGCAGGATCTTTTAAAAAGGGGGCCCATTTAAGACGCATCTTTAAAGCAGGGAACAAGTTTATTAGGAGCTCTAAATGGGCTTTAGGGGCCAAAAACTCCCTTAAAGGTTTGGTAGGGATCAAATAAAATTTATTTCTCTCACAAAATGCAAATAAATTTATGTAAAATTTAAAACAATTTGATTTTCTGGAAATTTTATTTTTTTGGGTAATTTTATCTTTTCAATGGGTTTAAAAATTAAACCTAAACCCTTTAAAAATTTTAACTGTTCATGTTTTTTGTCAGTGGACACATTTACACAATCACCCAAGGGAAACAAATTGTTATTTCCTTTACTGGGATGAGGAAAGGGAATACCCGCATGTAAACACAGGGGAAAAACGGGGCACTATATTACCCTTTAAAGCGCAATTAAATTTCTAGAAGGAATTTTCCTGTTTAAAAAAGAGAAGCAGGAGGAGGCTACAAGCAGCAACAGTTAAGGAGTTGGAGGTTCCATTTGGAGCTAGCTGCCCTTAATTTTTTCCCCAAGTCAACCCATGGACAAACCCTTTACCCCGAAACCGTTGATTCATTGTTATTACTATGGTCTGTCAGGGGGCCGGGGTGTGTCAACTTTAAAAATCTTCCCTTTTATTCCCCCTTTTATGCAGAGGATTCCGATTTTGGAAACAGACACGATATAAGCAACCACCCAAAAAGGGGCTACTCCAGCAGAGGGCCCAAAGGGTTTAAAAAAAAAGAACCATGGTTTTTTGAAATCCAATAAAAACATAACAGGGCATCCCCACAAAGGGCAAGAAATTTAACACATTTCAAGGGCCTGACGCTTTGTAATAAAACAGACCACAAATTAAAAAAAAAACCTTAAATTTTCCCCAAGGCAAATTTCCCCCCATCAAATTTCGGCGCGTACTGTTTCGTGCCGCAATGCAACGTGTGTCTCAGGGGCTGGGCGCAGTAAGTGACATTTCCCTTATCTCCCCGGGGGTACAATACATCGGGATTTTCTCTATGAGAACTATGGGTTTTCCCCTAACTTTAGCACGCATTTTCGCCCTAATTTTGAACGAAAATCGCAGCTAAATGCGTGGGGGAAATTACCCCCGGTTTTAAAATACCCAAGCAATTTGAGTTTATGGAAAAGGCCCTCCCCATCCCTTTCCCCCCAAAACAACCCCCAATGCCGATCCCTCAATCCCCATCCGCTCCGCCCGGGAAAACCCCACGGGGGAAGGGAAACGCTGGGGGCAAACCACGCTATCCCCCCCTCCACCCCAAAAGGGAAACCGCTTTTTTCGCACAAATACAAAATTAGGGAGGAGATGCAAAACAAAAATACGCTCAAGGGAGCATACAGACAGAAAGCTATTTAAACCCCGGCACGGTTCGGGCAAACTGGCTAGCAGGATAATACCAACAAAGTAAAATGCAGAATCCAAATAAAACAATGTCCTACTCAGCTAAGCTAACAACTTGAGTCCCCCTACTTTTCCAAAATCAAATAAAAACCCAAACTAACCCTAAAACATTAGTAATGATACATGGTTTCATTTCTTTTTCATTTAAAAAACCAAAGGGGAGAACCAGTAATTTTAAAGTGACAATCCAAATGCCCCCTCAAATCCCGTAGGCAATTTATCAGAATTTCCCCCCCCTGTTGTGGAGTTTTTATATGTTCAATGGCAAAAAAGCCTGAAAACTATTTACCTGGGAGTTGTGTACCTCGATAAAATGTTGAGATGCATTAGGGTTTGTCAAAACCTCCGGATTATGTTATAAATTTTAAAAAAGTTTCCCGAATTTTTACCTAAAAATTTACGGAAAAACAACCACCCTGTGCTAAATAACATAAATTCATTTTAAATTTGAAATATAATTGATTTTGTATAGGGAAAGTGATAAATTGTTTGAAATTTGGGATGTTTGCCAAGTACTGTAAATTATTTTGTTGAAAGAACAAATTGACACGTTTTGCATGGGAATGACCCACAACGAAAGAAACCCTGAGAGTATAACCAGGTGACCCATGATGTTTGGCTTGAAATATTGTTTGGTGACAATGTGTCGCCAATAGTAGATGGACGTTTGGATACTATTCTACTCCCCTGAGATAAAATATTTTGTAGTTTTTGGTCATCAAGTAAAACTAGTACGTTTCTCAAGATGATTTGTTTGATGCCATTCAATTCGGAGCTACAGTATATTCTAAAACCAAGGTCGGGGTGACCGTATTACTACCCTTATCAGATTGAATGTGTTGAGAGTCTAAACTGCTATTATAAGAAACCCGCTTTTTAGCATGTTGAAGCACCCATTTGGGGTAAACCCTCGCTTTTAAGCAGTTCGATATTATTGGCTTCTAACTCATAATTTCCTTTAGTTGAGCAATTTCTCTTAGCTCGGGTTAACTTTCCAATGGGTATGGCCAGTTTGATGTGCCTGGGAAGATGACTTTTAAAGTGTAGAATAGTATTGCCCATAATAGGTTTGCGGTATATGGACATAGTGACGGGTTGCTCAGGAATACCTGTGAGTCTAAGGTCTAGGAAGGGGATCGCAGAGCTCTGAACATCAAAGGTAAACGTCAAATTAAATGGATTATTGTTAATATATGCCACAAATGTTGGAATAGATGAGACAGACCCTTGCCAGATCATAAGCAGGTCGTCAATATACCATCCAAACCAGTGTATGTCATGGAGGAAGGGATTACTATCAAAAAATTTGTATATCCCCTCCCACCACAACATCACTAGGTTGGCTAAAGAGAGTTAAAATTTCGCCCCCATTGAGACACCTCTCAATTGTAAATAGTACTGATTATCATATAGAAAGAAATTCTCTGTCATCAAGAAACACACTGCTGATTTATTGAATAAAACAAGATCCTGAGAATAAGTGCTGAATTGGCCAAGGTGAAAGTCAAGCACGCCGACAGCCACATTCAAAGGAATGCAGGTGTACAGCGACTCGATGTCACAACTGAGCCAATGAAATTCAGAGCTCCACAATCTCCCATGTAAACTATAGAGAACATCACCAGTATCCCTGAGATAACCTAGTACTCTTTGTACCAACATCTGTAGATGGCAATCAATTCATTCACAAAGTGGTTCACAGATGGAACCAGTGCCTGAGACTATAGGTCTCATTAGTAGAGGACTTGTACTTTTATGGACCTTAGGTAATCCATATAATTTGGCAGTAATTGGATCAGTCACCAGCAAATATTGTAAATCTTGATCAGTGAGAACTCCGAGTGTCAAACCCTCTTGTAAGACAGTATGGAGGCGTGATTGAAATTCAATGATGGGATTATTAGGCAGTTTCCTTATGTATACTTATCTGCCAGAAGTGATAGTATTTGTTGGGGATAGTCCTGCTTATTAGTGTTGAGCGATTTTTATCGACAAAGTTGAAATCGGCAAGGTTTTATGGTGATCGAAATTTCCAGATCATGCGATAATTAAGGTTAAAATCTGTGCATCATCTATAAGAACGCGCCTTTTTATCGGCCTTCCAGTAATTTTGGCGGCCAGCAAATCAGATTAACAAAATAGAGCAGGGTGAGAATTGTGTGCGACTTCATGGACTGGATAGTAAAAGGTTGCGATTGGCTGGAAAAAACACATGAACCTCGTTTACATAGAACAGCGTTTGCCTGTTTCAGCCCCAGTGTCCTCACCAGCGTCCTCATAGGGATAGGACCTGCGTTCTTCTGTCTGCCTGTGGCCACAACATCTCAGCGAAAATTATTCTATTTCAGCACAGAGAAACCTCTTAAAATTTAGCTGTGTCCTTCCAATATAAGTAACATTAAGATTTGAACATTTTATGTATTAGACTAAGAAATTAAAAGCAGAAATCAACCACTGTAAAATTCCCACGCTGTGGGAGCGGGGGTGGGGGCCCCGCGGGCTAACAAAGACAGCACAATCTTTAAAGAACACAGGATAAAGTTCACCAAGACTTAGTGTAGACTTGTATAGTAATATCTTAATATAAACAGTTTCTATTAAAAATTTTCCATGTGATAGTTGTCAGCCTGAACTTATAAATGGTATAAACATCATTATCTAAGTAACTGCAGGTCTCTTTGTTAGCTCAAAACTCCACCTTATTACAGATACATTTATATAATGTGTTCCAATTACCTCATTACACCTGTGACAGTTGATATAGTCCACCTTGCACTTTAAATAACAAACGCAGCAATCTTGTAGTCAGCACAGTTGTTTGTTGCAAAAATACCACGTGAATCATACGAAAACATCACAGTTTACGTGTTTTTTGACTTTTGCGCACCCAGCACTGTTCATTGACAATGCATCTATGTAAATCTTAAAACAGCAATTCTAAATTCACCACAGGTGAATTGAAAGGTGCAAAAAATACCGTTTATTAAATCAAAACATAACAGTTACTGTTTATTGACTTTTGCGCAGCTCAGCAATGTTCAATGACGCAGCATCAACGTAAATCTTAAAACAGCAATTCTATATTCACCACAGTAGAAATAGGAAAGAGCAAAATACAGTTTTATATCAAAACAAAAACATTTTTACGTGTTGATTTGACTTTTGCGCACCCATCACTGTTCATTGACGCAGCATCTACTAAATCTTAAAACAGCATTTCTATATTCACCACAGTGAATTGAATAGGTGCAAAAATTACAGATAAATATATCGAAAACATAAACAGTTTCGGTGTTTTTTGACTTATCACACTCATCACTGTCATTGACGCAGCAAACTACTTAACATCTTAACATAGCAATTCTAAAATTACCACAGGTGAATTGTAAGGTGCAAAAAAACAGTTTATTATTAATATCAAAACATAACAGTTTACGTGTTTTTTGACTTATTTTGCGCACCCAGCAACTGTTCATTGACGCAGCATCTACGTTAAATCTTAAATAGCAATTCTATATTCACCAAGTGAAATGAAGGTGTCAAAAAATACAGTAATTAATCAAAACATAAACAGTTACGTGTTTTTTTTGACATTTGCGCACGCCAGTCACTTGTTCATTACGCAGCATCTACGTAAAATCCTTAAAATAGCAATACATATTCACCACAGGTGAATGAAAGGTGCAAAAAATAACAGTTTATTATATCTAAACATAACAGAACTGATTTTTTTGACTATTTACATTTGCTACACCACGCACAGTACATTGACGCAGCATCTAGGTAAAGCTTAAAACAGCAATTCTATATTCACCACAGGAGAATTGAAAGGTGGCAAAAAATACCTTTTATTATACCAAAAGATAACAAATACTTGTTTTTATGGACTTTTGCCCAGTCCAGATTTGTATGAAAGACCACCTTGCAGTTAAATTTTGAATCCAGGCAATTTTGTTTAGATTAATTATTTGAGAATAGCTGTTATATGCGCGTCTTTTAATAAGAGACTTACCAAAACTATTCCATACCTTCTCAAATATTTATATTTCTGAAATGGACGAAATGCAGTTGGTAAGCGAGCAGAGAGGGGGGGTAGCACATGAGTAAGAGGTACTAGAGAAGGTGCTCTTCCAGTTCTGGCGACAACACGCAAGCCAACGTATCGTCAGATTCAGGACCGTCAGGCCCCTTCATCGCAGGGCTTCAGGCCACAGTGAATTCAAAGTAACGAAGATCACGCCAATCAGTCCTTCAGTGGTTTAAATGCAACCTGCATCTAGCAGCTACCTCCTCGTCCCTCGCAGTCACGGCCACAAATGTCTTCATCGAGCATCATCTCATCCGTCCAACAAGAAGCAGGCCCCAAATGTCAAACATCGTGTACCCACCAATGTGGATAATCCATTGTCTGAAGACCTCTTTGATGACAAAATGCGTTGAGGTCAGAATGCATGATAAAAGGATCAAGAGAGGATGAATATCTAAGTCTGCCTCTGAAGCCCAGTTACTGATCCGCAACATAGGAGTGAAGGAAGCCGTTCATCGGCAAAAGATCCCGTGCGGTCGGCAACGCCTTGCAGTTGCCCCATGCTGTACCCGTAGCATCTTGATGCAGTAAAGTCAGGACGACCAAGTCACCTGTGATTATGATGATGATAAGACGACATTGCAGATCCATCCTGGTCTTTTTCCCGCAGAATTTGCTTGCGAGCGTTCATCAGTGGACGAGGGAGAAGACGATGGGGAAGTGTCAATACGGGTTCCCGCCACAAAAAGGAGAGGGGCGGTCGCAGAAGTCCGCTGATAAGATTTTCCGCCATCCAACGGTCAGAGGCAAACCCCGCTCCTCGCTTAACGCCGGTCAAAAAGGTCCAGGTAACCTCTCAAGCCGTGGCTTCTTAGAGCAAGCTCTGATACACACCTGCTATGTCATAATGCCGCCTTGCCGTAAACTCATAAGTAAGGCAAGACCCTTAATTGGTTAACCACCACCGAACATGTCTAGTCACATGCAGCTAAGCATGAGATTAAATGATGGAACACTTGGCCAAAAAAGGCCAGACCGACGCCGGAGCCTCCAACTCACAGTCACACCCTCTGTTCTTTCCCGCCTCCTCCGTCCTCCGTCACCGGACCAAGCGTTCCTCAGCTGCCCATGACTTCTCATAGTCATGATCAGTGAATTCAGCTTCGCTCTTCATCCTCCACCGTCGCCCTAGTACCACCAGCACCACCGAAGACCCATCCTACTCCTTCTCCTTCGCCATTTTTACGACCTTCACGCCGTACAGAGCGGCCAGACTAGCAGCCAGCCATCTGTCTTCCAGGTTGGTAGCAGTACGAAACACTTTTAACCCAAAACCATCCCAAAGCCAAAAGCCTGAACGTCGGCAATGCCCAGGCTTTTGGGCCTTGGAAATGTTGCCTTCCGTCTGTTGACACAATGGTTTCCCCTCCACTTCCATGGCCCTCCGCTATGCCCCAATACCAGATGCCGAGCATGCATTTCATTGACAGAAAATCCGTCCCTGCCCAGGCCAGCCACGTGTCATCTAAAATTTCAACAGCGTTTGTCTGCATCCGTGTCCGGAAAAGTCCATCTAACCACCGAACACATGGACTAGTAAGCACAGGCCAAGGCCGCTATATCTCTGTGACAGCTCACTGGGTTAGCCGGGGGATGTCTCTGTGGGTGACAGGTGGCTCTCAGGCTCGGTGTCAACGCTCTTTCAAAACCGCAGGTATGGTGCAGGGCTCTTTCCCCAAGTCCCTCTGGGGGCATCTCGTGCCCAGAGACACCAGGCCGTTTAAATTAATCTTCCTTGGAGGACCGACCACCACAGTTCAGGAGCTTTGGACGGCTCTAAGCAACGAGACGGAGCGCTGGCGGGGTGAACAAGAACCTTGTGCCAGTCAAGTGGTTAGCGATAACGGCGAAATCTGCAGGCCGCCCCTTAAGATCTGGTAGGCTGGAGCACATCCCTTGCGCTGCCCCTGTCATGAACCTTGTCAGTCCAGAAATTTCTAAAGAGCTACCCCCGGGTCTGGACTGCCTGCTGAAGAAGGCTTCGAGGTCTGAGTTCGGACTTTCCGCCGTTCGCACCCTGCTTTCGTCCCCGCCTGGCAGGCTATGCACGTCAGCTTCGGCCTCCCCGTCAACCTCTCATTAGTTGACAGTGGTCAACACGCTGGAATTCCACCCTCCCACATGCTCCAGCGATTTGAGTGCAAAAAAAGCAGCGCAAATGCCATTACTCAGTACGAAGTGACACATTGCCCTGACAAGCAGCGGTGCGGACCTCCGGTGTTTGAATCCACCGATAGTGTAGGCATGTGAAAGAGGCTCTGCACCACCTTGCCCAGTTTTGAAGAAGCCCAACCAAATGGTCCAGTGCGGACAATGCCCTTGTCAGCAAAGCATTGTGGTGGATCTTAGTTTCTTTGAACGATCGTTGGACAACTCTGAAACAACAGGTCCCTCCAGCTACAGTAGGAAACGGACACAGAATGCGTGGACAAGACTGAGCCTTTCCTCCGTCAAAACCACAAGGCCCGACATTTTCACAATTTCATTACCATCGGTCATCATTAGGCGAGTGTATCGGGTCCAGATCTAGTGCAGACGGTGGCGCATCATCCTCAGGGGCAACATCTCAGGCAAGTCATGGCTGTGTTTGAGCTGTGCAGGAGGCATCGGAGGAGAGAGGAGGGAGGGTATTCCTAGACACCGATGTTACCCGACGTCCCAGCCTGGAAAGAGTTGGCGCGAAGTTTTGAGGCTGAGAGGAAGATGAGCGAGATCAGTTTGCTAGTGCCCCTCGACCCAAGGCTTGGGAAATCAAGTGCTCCATCTCTCACATGAGTGCTTTGGAATGCTGCCATTACCTCCAACATGAATCCTCGGCATTAAGGCATCAAAATGAAACAACAGTTACTGGGTTGGCCACCCTCCTGATCCCCGGTAAAAAACAAACACAGCACTTTCCTTCCACCCACCCAAAAAAGAGAAAAATGCAGAAATTTGGAGACCTTGCTGATTGATCAACTGGAGACATCTGTTGCGGTCTGCTTCACGTGCCCAAGATGTCACGGTGGAACATCATCAGCGACGGATCAGCAGTAGAGTGCCAAGTAGGCGTAGCGGCAGCAGAGGCAAGGTGCAGAAGCCAAATGGGTGACCTCGTGCAAACTTTGATTACCACCCTCACCGACGCATGCAATGCAGGGCACACCATCCAACACAACAGAGATCAGCCTTAAGATCATGTGTGCAACGACTATCTGCGTCTCAACACGCGATGTATTTGCAATGTGTATTCCTGACCCAATATACTTCTGGGTAATCCAAAATGGACGAATGGGCCCGAGCTGGCTCGACAAGCCCCGCGCATTATGAGGTTTGTCCCTGCCCAGCAGCCAGCGTCATATCTGAGCGTAACTTTCAGCACAGCTGGAGAGTCAAATTACAGACAATACGCATCCTCTTTCCATCAGATAATGTGGATCTTTTGACAATCATACAAGATGAATCAGGCATGGATCTCTATTATGTTGTGGCCCCAATTGCCGAGGGTCCACTGATTAGTTGCCAGTCTACTTCACATTCCTTTTCAAACATGAAAATGGGTCCTCCTTTAAAACTTTTTTTTCAAAAGAATCATTTCTTAAACTTCTGCAATTTTTATCTCTTTTCCCAACAGTTCATTGCGGTTTAGCTGTGAGGAGACTGTAAAGACAGCAATTGTTTCATGACAACACCGTATTCCATTTACTCACTTTATCTTAAGAAGTTTCGCATTGTCAATGATTTGAGGTCATGATGTCTGTTATATACCGCAATAATCATGGTCCTTTGGAACAGAAATGTGACTTCTAAGTGGCATTTCTCCCTCCACCAACAAGACAAATTATTAATAGATTTCAGTGAGAAGTCAAATTTAAATATTTTGGGGTCATGATGCTGTGAGATACAGCATATGTTATGGTCCTTTGGAACAGAAATGTGGCTAATCTAAGTGGCATTTCTCCCTCACATTTTTAATAGTGGCTGAGAAGTTCATATTATAAATTTTGGGGTCAGTGTTGTCTGTGATATACAGCTATAATTATGGTCCTTTGGAACAGAAATGTGGCTTCTAAGTGTCATTTCTCCCTCACAATTGTTTTAATAGAGTGGCTTAGATGTTCATATTTATAATTATAAGTGGTCTATGTTGCTGTGAGATACAGCATAATCAATGGTCCTATGAAACAGAAATGTAGCATCAAAGTGGCATTTTCTCCCTCACAATTTTTTAATAGTGGCAGAGAAGTCAATTATAAAATTTTTTTGGGGTCATTTTGCTGTGAATACAGCTATAATTATGGTCCATAGGAACAGAATTGCTTTCTAAGCTAATGGCATATCCTCCCTCACAATTTTTAATAGTGGCTGAGAAGGTCATAATTGATAATTTTTAGGGGTCATGTATCGAGAGATACAAATAATCAAAGGTCTTTGTAACAGAGAATGAGGCTTCTAAGTGGCATTTTCTCCCTCATAATTTATAACAGTGGCTGAGAAAGTCAATTTTATATAAAAAATTTTAAGGTCATGCGCTTTGAAATGCAGCAATACAACATGCCTATTATAAAAAAAATGTTGTTTCTAACAGACAATATATGATCTTCACAATTGACTCAAAGTGCTCAAGTTCATGCTTTAATTTTTTGGGGGCATTTTGCTGTGACATGCAGCATACTACAGGTCCAATTATAAAAAATGTTGTATTCTAACAGACAATTTTTCTACACAATTGTCAAGTAGTGGCTCAAGGGAGATGGTGCCATGTCAGAAACAGGAATATGGTAGTACACTGGTTAATGGACACATATTGCAAAAATGGACTTTTAATTGCAAGATCTTAACATAGCTATCAATTCCCTGTATTGAGACAACCCATTTAATACAATGACAAAAAAGAAACAAAGACATGGGGGATTCCATCCTATTTTAAAAATGTGTTTTTCTAGAATTAGAAGTACTAAAAAACTTGCATGTACAAAATAGCTGTTAAAAAAATTCCTCTGAAGGTACAACAAGGAGGTACAGGAAAACTTGACCATATGTATTATTCCGAGGACATGGAGTAAGAGCACGGACGAGAGAAACAAAGTACAGAGACCATTTCCTCCCAGCACGTTGAGTAAAATGAGAAAAAGAATGCAAGATCAAGGGCACCTGGGGTTTGACCAGAGCTTTAACCACAGTATTACCAAAGTTAAGCTCCATTGTCCACAACTACATACGGAGGGGCAAGCGCTACCCATGTATTGACTGTGTACAAGGAAAAGGGGCCCCTTTGGAGTGGTTCTCACACACCGCTTGCCGCCACTCTGCAATCAGCACTACAGTTTTCGTTGCTTGCGTCCATCAGGCATTTAACCTGCGTGTTAAATAGATGACGGACAGCCAGCCTTGCTTTCACCGCACCCACTGTAACTCCTGCCGCTGGGTGCAAGCTGTGGCCAAGAACAGGTATAGTCAATGTCCAGTGAAACTAAAATGCAGGTTTAAGACAGTCCTTTTTTTTCCGCATTTTTTATATGAGGGGGTCAGCTTTTGGGGCCTTCAGCTGTGGCCCAGGACAGGAGTATAGTCAATGTCCAGTGATACAAAAATGTGGAGAAAAGACTCCTTTTTCCGGTCACTTTTATAAATGATGGGGGTCATGTGCAGGTTTGGGCTCATGCAGTGGCCCTGGACAGGTATACGAGTCAAAGTCCAGTGAAGACAAAATGGTGGATGGAAAGACTCCTTTTTCCCGGCACGCCTTTTAAATTTGGGGTCATGTCAGGTTTGGGGCTCATGCTGTGGCCCAGGACATGTAATAGTCAATGTCCAGAGAAACTAAAATGTTTGTTGAAAGACGTCCTTTTCCGGCACTTTTTAAATTTGGGGTCATGCATTGTTTTTGGGGCTCAATGCTGTGTCCCAGGACAGCAGTAAATGTCAAAGTCCAGTGAAACTAAAATGTTGGTAGAAAGACTCCTTTTACCGGCACAATTTAAATGTGGGGGTCATGCAGGTTTGGGCTCATGCAGTTGCCCCAAAGGACAGGTATAGATCAATGTCCAGTGAAACTAAAATGGTGGTTGAAAGACTCCTTTTTTCCGGCACTTTTTTAAATGTGGGGGACATGCAGGTTTGGGGGCTCATGCTGTGGCCCAGGACAGGTATTTCAATGCCAGGTGAAACAAAAATGGTGGTTGAAAGACTCCCTTTTTCCCCCGCACTATTCTAAAAGTGGGTCATGCAGGTTTGGGCCTCATGCTGTTGCCCACGGACAGGTATAGTCATGTCCAGGGAAACTAAAATGGTAGGTTTGAAAGACTCCATTTTTCCGCACTTTTATAAACTGGGGGAGTGGTCATGCAGGTTTAGGGGCTCAAGCTGCTTTCCAGACATGGATATTCAATGTCCCAGTTCAGTAACATGAGGTTCAAAATCATACTGCCTTCTGGCACTTTTTTAATTTGTGGGTGATGCAAGGTTTAATGGTCAGCTGTGTGTACAAGACAGGGATAGTAAATGTGTCTGTGACTTTTTTTCAGAGACTTTTATAACCTAAGAGTGTTGCTAAGATGTATGCATGTATCATTTGACTGTTGTGGATTTAATTTCAGCTTCTCCAGCCTGTTAGGGTGTAATAATGTAAGGTGTTGTTGCCTCCCATAGACTTTAATGGTCCCATCAGCGCGCATAATCATTGCTCACTATCGAGGAAACCAATCGATAGGCGGCCGACTATCGTACTATCGATCGATCTCGATAGCCAACGCAATCGCACAACAGCTACAGCATAATTCCATCACCACAAGTTAGAAGCCTCCTTTATCATCTCATTGCCAAACCAAAGTTTCATAATTTGTGAAGTTCCTGTGTTGCTTGTAATTATTTTCTGGACAGATTTGACTGCTGAGATGTAGTGGACTCTTGTAATGTTCACCAATCTCTCATAACAAGGTTCTGAAAATTCTCCATTTGATTCGTCTTCGAGTTGAGTGGATAGAAACTTGGATTTTTATTAGTCCATTTAAGACATGAAATCAACTTGTCATTAGATTGGTTAGACATGTCCAATTCTTGAAGCTGTAAAGGTACATTCTGTTCCAAAAACTTTAATCCTTTAAATTCATTAGTTACTATTGAATAGGACGACTGAGGTGTGTCTAAAGTCTGCGTGTCAAAAAAGTGCCATTTGACTGGTAAATTACGGATAAAATGATTGACACTTTTGATAGTTGAAAATAGATTAAACTGTTTCTTGATTACAAAATTAAAGCCTAATTTGAGTACAAAATTAAAGCCTAATTTGAGATGATGATGATGAGATGATGCTAATTCTGTGTTGGATAAATATAATATGTCAATAGCTCCTTCAGCTATTACTTGTTTTGATGGGTTTTCATTTTGCTTAGACTTTTTGTGTTTACGTCCACCTCTTCTCCTGCATCGTTTTTTGCTTGGGGGGAGAACCATTAAAGTATTTGGTAAACAGAATCCAATTTTTATGCTATTTGACCCAAAGGGGGCAGTAATGCGTGCGTAAGGAATCTGAACTAAAAGCTCACCCATTTGCTTTTCAAAATCTAATTCTGTTTGGAGCCTCTATCTTTATGTATGTGACGTCCTTTTTTCAAGATTGACTTTGGAGTACCTGAAGGTGAAGATTGCCTGTGCCATGTATAGACCTGATTAGTCTCATAATCTGTCCCTCTTGGACTTACATTTTTTAATCGCCATAATAGACGATCCTACTTCAGAGATTTTGTTTTGGATATTTTGCATATTGGTGGCATAATCCGCATGTTCCTTAGATTCTGAAAGATCAGCCTCCAATTGTGAAATATCAATTGCCAGCTGTTCTAATTTCTCACTCATGATCCCAATCGTTTTTAAATTTAAATTTTTTGGGGAACATTGGGTTATGTTTATTCCTCTTCTCCAAAAAAATCCAAAGAAAAAGGGGTTGGGTTTTTTACACATTCCTAGCCCACGAGGCACCATGTTCTTTTCAATTTATTGATTTAATGTGTTTAAATCCCACCAAATCTTGTTTTCTTGTGTCATTAGTTTTTCTAGCTTGTGGAATTTTCCCAGTAAATCATTCTGTAGTTGATTTTGGGTGAGTGACAGGTTAAAAACCTGTGCAATTTTAGCTTGTCTGGACTGTTGCCGACTTAGGGCCATAACTCCTGAGCCAAATGCGCAAGGAGGCAAAATTATTTAAACCAAAAATAATTCAATTGGGTTTGGGTTTTAAATTTAATTCATAGACTTAATAGAAAAAATCATTAAATGAAATCACAGATCAAGAACAATTTATATAGTATGTAATACTACCATCACAAAATGTGAAAGGTGTGCTGCGAAACCAAGTAGAACAAAAAAAAAACAAAAAAAAAATTGCCCCTTCCTTTCATGCAAAACCCTTGCAAGGAGGGCACATCCGATAGGCAGTCGTCCCCTATTCAGAAAAAGAGCTACTCCAGCAGAGTGCAAAGGTTGAATTAAACCAATCCATGTTTATTGAAATCCAATAAAAATGTAACAGGACAGTCACACAATGATCAAGGTTTATGTGTTTCAGGCTCTGAGCCCTTAGGGTATGTTCACACGATGTACTGCGGCTCGTACAGTAGGCATCGCAGTACATCATGTCTTTCGGGAGCTCACGCTAATACGCACGTACTCCTACAGCGCAGAGATGCGGGCAGCCCGCCGGCCCCATTGACATTCATTACTCACGGCGCATATTCGCCGCAAATAATTGACATGTCACTTATCTCCCCGCGCGTATTGTACGATCGTATTGTACGAGCGAGGAGAGGAGGTGTAATCCATAGTTCTCTAGGAGAACTAGGGATTACCATAATTTCGGCTCACATCTCGCCAATATTAGAGCGAAAATACATGGCAAAATGCGTGCCGAAATTACGCCGTGTGAACATAGTCATAACACAGACCACACATAAGCACTAACCATATGCACCCTAAGCATATGTAGTTGATGAAAAACACCTGCTATCAAACAGCACGTACCTGAGTGCGCCAGGCCTCTCAACCCTCCCACAAGCGACCCCGATGCAAATCGTCATATCTCCACCCCTTCATTGTCAGCGGCAGCTCAGAGAGGATGAAGCACGGACAAAGCCCCGCTATCCCATCCAACAAAGAGAAGCTGCCCACGTACAGAAGTACAATTGGAGTAGCGAGATGCATCACAGAGACGCTCAAGGGAGCATACAGACGGAAAACCCAGCACACCCAGGCACTGTGTTTGACAGCTGGTTAACCAAGCCTAAATCTTATCACAGTTTTCTGTCCAGTGTGGTGTGGCTATATTTTGTATATATAGTTAGAGAGTGAGACTCAGATTTCTGGGATATTCCACCCACAAAAAAGGCAGGGGTATAAACTTAAAATAGTTGTTCTCACCTGCCCAGTGCCCCGCCGCTGCCACTCTGAAGCGCACTGAAACCTGTTACTTTGTACTTTCAGTGTTTTGTGCTTGTTCTATATTTACTCCTGCAGTGGAGCGTGGGGACAAAACAATCTCTGAGGTTCAGGATGAGAGCACCATAAATGCAGAGGAGTGGGTCCTGGGGCATTTTGGAGTAGCTGTTGTAGGGGACTCAGCGAGTGAGTACAACTTTTTTTTCCTTTTACCTCAGTCTAGCCCCATTTAAAAATATTTGTTTTTGGCTGGAATATCCTTTTATCCAGCAGGTTACAAGCAGTAGTATAATAGATAGGTGAATCCTATAATATAGCTGATGGGTAACAATATTCTTTACAAACATATGAAAGTTATATAAAACAAAAGGCATGAACCACATTTCCACATTCTATAACTTGATCAAAATGTGTACTAAAAAACCCATGTTCATTTTTTGCAATTTTTTTGCTTAGCAGCAGAATTTCAATGTCTGCCTATGGATATGGAGCCCATGAACTTTCTACAATTTTAATATTCTTAGGTAAAATTCAGGCTCCTGGTGGTATAATATACTGTATTTGCCTAATTTGTGTTTCACTGATTTGCTGTCTATTGGGATGCTTTGTTGAATGAATTCACCAGGTTTGTAAATCATTTTTGGTGTATTTAAGAGAAGAGTTGGTGAATCAGTTATAGCATAAGGACTACAAGTCGACAACACTGTAAAGCAGGCAAATTGATTTGCTCACCTGAATATTGGCCATACCTGCACATATAACTCCATTTACCAGTCAGATTCTGTTTAGCATTAGCTCCTCAACCCCCCACAGTTGCCAACCAGATAAGAAAAAAGTCACCAGATTTTGACCTCTCTCTAATGAAAGTGCCATAAAAAAGTATTCCAACTTATATTTGATCAAAAAAGTTTGATAAGTCTATACATGCACTAAGGGTGACATGTATGATTTTTGGCGCCCAGGCGCTATTTGTTTTGCATGCATTAGTAGCAGCATAGAATGCACCTGAATCTATGAATCTGTTTTACTGCTAGTCATAGATTTAGTGCTTTCTAGCTATTAAGCGACACTTCTGGCTAAAGTAAACCACTTTTAAAGTGCTCTACCCGTTCCAGCAGTAATATGCCTGGATTTGCTGTTCAAAAGTCATACATGTGTGGAATCGTACGGTTGTTGTGTGACACGCCCCCGATCTCAGGTACATTACAAAGTACCGCGGGCGCTTTATAATGCGCCTATTTTTGGAGTGCACCACGGGTTGCGCCAGTTTTCAGGCTGAAAAGTTGCTGTACATACATGTCGCCCTAAATGTATCAAACAGAATGGGCAACTATGAAACATTTGCTTTATTTTTAGACAGCCTATCTAAGTTAATTATAACTTTTAGACAGTAATATTAATGTATCCCAGTATTCTCAGATTTCCATTCCATCAGGGGTTGAGGAAGAAGTCTTAATTATAGGGAGTATCAATTAGATAAAAAAAATGCCCACATCATTCCCTGCCAGTGTCTGTTTACATATCAGCAAAGATGATGCCAGTAAAAATGGTATGTCATTACTGCTGCTAAATGCATAAAGCACTGGCATTAGAGTGGCAGGGTATTTAGCAAATGGGAAATGTGGACTTTTCAACCTGTTGCTGCCAGACATTTTTTAATTACTGGACAACATCTTTGGGTGATTGAAGGGCGTTGGAGTGGGGTATGGTGTCTACACAGGGACGGGGTGTATGTTTGTAATGTTTGTAAAACATTTGGGGACCTTTTTTTTTAGGCTGTGAAAATATGCACAAATCTTGGGGGTTCTCACTTAGGGTCACATGTATGGCCCTGTTTAGGTCTAAAACCCACTTTTTTGCCCATAGGTTACAATTGGCAAAAGAGTGAATTATAGACCTAAACAGTTTTCATGCATGTGGCCCTTAGAGTCTCACAATTCAGGCTACTCTTCAACTCTCAGTCTCTGTCAGCCCAGCCTCAGTCTGTTCTGTCCATTGCAAACACTACTGTACCAGTGGCAGCTCATCGCACAAACCTGGAAATTTCCCATTTGCTGCTGGCTTGGGATTCCACCCACAGAACAGGTCACATATTCTTATACACATCAATCTCTGTCCAGCAGTGGTCTCTCATTGCTAATCCCTGCAATTTATCTCACAGTCTCAGGATGTTGCCATGTTGCGAAAAAAGCCAGAAATCAATGGCAATGGCAGTATATGCAGTATCCACTGCATTCAAAGTTTGTGCACAGTGATGAGGTTCAGCAAGCTTAGTCTTGAGTGCTGAAAGAGTTTGCCTGTTGTAGAATGGGAACTAGTATAGAAAAGCTAAATCTTTCATGATCTATATAGAAAATGAATGCTGTAGACTGTATTTCCGGTTCAGTTGCTACCATGTGTCTGTCTACACCAGGAAGCAGTGATCCTGCACATAAATTCATATGAAGGAAATATATGTGAAAATAGCATAAGGAGACCATTGTAACAATACTAAATGGCTTGAAAAATGTGACAGAGGTGGAGGTTCTTAGATCATTAGATGAGCTGGAGGGAGCAGGTGCCAAAATCAAGAGATGGTTGTCGGTAAGGCAGAAGGCTAGCAGGGTGCAAGAGGAGCCTACTCTTAAGAGAGACCTTGTTTCAAATTGTTTGCACTGCAGGGCAAAGAACCAGCTTACTGATTCTCCAGAAATCATAAAAGATGGCATTTATCCAAGGACGTGCGAGGAATAAATGATTGTGGACTGTTGAATAATGACAAATCCTGAGGCTACCATTTTCGGTTGAAAAACAAAAAAATAATGTTTCCAGTATTCGCTTAATAGTGAGGAGATTATTTCAAATTTTAAGTGCATCTTATTAAAAAATGATGTGACTAGAAAAGCCTCCATCTGATGCATTTTGGACCACTAGTTAAGGTCCTTAGTTGAAGAATGCAGGAGGGAGTATGCTAAACAAATTTAAAATCAACTTGACCAAAAAGGTCTCCAAACATCACGTGATTAATCAAAGAAATTAGTAACTTGCCATAAGCAGGAAGGTATGCGACAACACCCACAGCTATGTTTGAAAAAACTGAAACGTCCATTATTCAAAGAGAAAGACATGCACACATAAAGTGGTGGCCAAAAGTATTGTCACCCCTGCAATTCTGTCAGATAATACTCAGTTTCTTCCTGTAAATGATTGCAATCACAAATTCTTTGGTATTATCATCTTCATTTAATTTGTCTTCAATGGAAAACCACAAAAAGAATTGTCATAAAGCCAAATTGGATATAATTCCACACCAAACATAAAAAAGGGGGTGGACAAAAGTATTGCCACTGTTTGAAAAATCATGTGATGCTTCTCTAATTTGTGTAATTAACAGCACCTGTAACTTACCTGTGGCACCTAACAGGTGTTGGCAATAACTAAATCACACTTGCAGCCAGTTGACATGGATTAAAGTTGACTCAACCTCTGTCCTGTGTCCTTGTGTGTACCACATTGTACCACATTGAGCATGGAGAAAAGAAAGAAGACCAAAGAACTGTCTGAGGACTTGAGAATCCAAATAGTGAGGAAGCATGAGCAATCTCAAGGCTAGCAGTCCATCTCCAAAGACCTGAATGTTCCTGTGTCTACTGTGCGCAGTGTCATCAAGAAGTGTAAAGCCCATGGCACTGTGGCTAACCTCCCTAGATATGGACGGAAAAGAAAAATAGACGAGAGATTTCAACGCAAGATTGTGTGGATGGTGGATAAAGAACCTCGACTAACATCCAAACAAGTTCAAGCTGCCCTGCAGTCCGAGGGTACAACAGTGTCAACCCGTACTATCCGTCGGCGTCTGAATGAAAAGGGACTGTATGGTAGGATACCCAGGAAGACCAAACTTCTTACCCGGAGACATAAAAAAGCCAGGCTGGAGTTTGCTCGAACTTACATGAGAAAGCCTAAAATGTTTTGGAAGAATGTTCTCTGGTCAGATGAGACAAAAGTAGAGCTTTTTGGGAAAAGGCATCAACATAGAGTTTACAGGGGAAAAAAAAGAGGCATTCAATTAAAAGAACACGGTCCCTACAGTCAAACATGGCGGAGGTTCCCTGATGTTTTGGGGTTGCTTTGCTGCCTCTGGCACTGGACTGCTTGACCGTGTGCATGGCATTATGAAGTCTGAAGACTACCAACAAATTTTTGCAGCATAATGAAGGGCCCAGTGTGAGAAAGCTGGGTCTCCCTCAGAGGTCATGGGTCTTCCAGCAGGACAATGACCCAAAACACACTTCAAAAAGCACTAGAAAATGGTTTGAGAGAAAGCACTGGAGACTTCTAAAGTGGCCAGCAATGAGTCCAGACCTGAATCCCATAGAACACCTGCGGAGAGATCTCAAAAAGGCAGTTTGGAGAAGGCACCCTTCAAATCTCAGGGACCTGGAGCAGTTTGCCAAAGAAGATTGGTCTAAAATTCCAGCAGAGCATTGTAAGAAACTCATTGATGGTTACCGGAAGCGTTGTTCGCAGTTATTTGGGCTAAAGGTTGTGCTTCCAAGTATTAGGCTGAGGGTGCCAATAATTTTGTCTGGCCCATTTTTGAAGTTTTGGGTGAAATGATTAATGATTTGATTTTTGTCTCATTCTGTTTTGTGTTTTTTCATTGCAAGCAAAATAAATGAAGATAATAATACCAAAGAATTTGTGATTGCAATCATTTTCAGGAAGAAACTGAGTATTATCTGACAGAATTGCAGGGGTGCCAATACTATTGGCCACCACTGTAGGGCCACATGTATGAACCTGTTTAGGTCTAAAACTCACTTTTTTTAGGTTACTATGGGCAAAAGAGTGAGTTTTAGACCTAAACAGTTTCCTACATGTGGCCCATAGTATCAATGTTTGCCAAATTACATATCGCTGATTCATTCGATATATGCGTCACAAAATATATTCAAATGTATCACTTCCATTATTACTTACAGTGTGTATGTGTGCAAACAATGATAACACAACGATAACACAAAATGATATTGAGATTTTTGTCTCAATAAAAAACGTAAATAAAACTGTGAATACAAAGATACCAGTTAAGAATGAATTTTAAATATGAATTATAAGTATGAGTTACAAGTAGCAATATAGTGGATCTTACTCACAAGACTATAAACACGTCTGTTATGCCGATTACCACTGGCATATATTGGCAAATTAATAAGGATCCCCAAAGGTAATCTAAAAATGTACAGTCATCATGAGCTACTAGTCATAAATACCACGTATAACACACACATATTGTGATCAAATAGCAGCTGTTAAGCATATACTGTAGATCAATAGGGAGTTTTCATTTAAACACTTTGAAGTTTGTCCAGTCACTGACTATTTAAAGACAAAGGGTTAAACCCTTGAGCTTTATGTTTCATGCCCCTGTATGTGTATGGTAATCGAAATTCATATAGCACTTGAGTTTTATGGTAATATTCATCTGCTGGTACCACATGGGTTTGCAAGCATTTCCGCTCTATGATTTCCTACTATGAATCACACTAAGGAATTTTCTCTCTTTTTTTTGTACTTTTTCATCATTGAACAGCGAACATAGGTCTGGGAATTTATGTACTTATACAGTATGTGGTTGATGCCTACACATTTAAGCATTATTTTTAAGGTATTTTAAAATGTCTCCATGTTGATGGATTATCCGCTATTGTTGTTTGTGCATGTATATGATAATGATAATAGTAGAGAATATACAAACTTCGGAGAATTATCGGTTGTGATTATCTATTATGAGCACCATCAGGGGCTTAACCCTTTTAATCTTTAAATAGTCAGTGACTGAATGTTTGCATGTTTGTGAATATAGTTGGAATTGATACCTTATATACTTAGACCAGTGTTTCTCAACTCCAGTCCTCAAGACCCACCAACAGGTCATGTTTTCAGGATCTCCCACAGAATGCACTGACAATAATAACATCACCTGTGCAATACTGAGGAAATCTTGAAAACTTGGCCTGTTGGTGGGTCCTGAGGACTGGAGTTGAGAAACACTGACTTAGACAATCTTCAAAGTGTGTAAGAAAATATGTGTATGTGTGTTATAAGTGGTATTTAGGACTGGGGTACCTCAAATGGAGTGGCGGCACTTTTTTCAGACCTGAACCCCCTAGAAAACCTGTTGAATCAGCTGAGTCACCGCATAGAAGCTCATAACTCTGTGCCCCTGAACCCCAATGACCTGAGGGGCCCCCTTCAAGAAGAGTGGGATGCCATGCCTCAGCAGTCATTAACTTGTCTTATGAACAGCATGAGACGTCATTGTCAAGTTGTAATTGATGCTAAAGCCACATGACACATTATTGAAACATTCACATATTTTTGAGAATACCAATACCATCTACAGTTACTCAACCCTAATACTCCCACTACTAAACCTAAGCAGTAGCAATGTCTACATTCACCCAGGGTCCTGCTGCTTTTTTGCCTGTTTACACGGCAATGGACAAATACCGGTCTGTTTATCCGACCGTTATTTGTCCGGTTTGTGTGTCGTGCACATGGCCGCAGGGGGGGCGGCTTTTCTCCACGATGAGCGGAGAAAAGCCCTCCCCCTTCACATTGACATGCACGTATTTCATCCAAAAACTGGACGGAAGAATGTGCATGTTTAACACGTGTCGGGGGGCCCGCGGGCGGAAGAACCACGGAGCGGAAAACCCGTCCAGTGGGGACTGCTGCATGGGTTTTCCATAGGATCCCGTTGTGCTCGTTTGCAGCCGGTTTTTCAGACGGTCTGCAAAACCACAAACCGTCTGAAAAACCGGCTGCAAACCCGTGCCGTGGGGACATGCCCTTAGTGTTTAGAAAATACACTGGCCAATATTCAGAGAAAATGCTGCCTATGTGTTTTTTAGAGTATCTGTGTAATAAACATAAAAAAGTATAAAGTACGAAGAAACTCCTGGTGCAAGGGGCATCTATGTTGCATTGTACACATTCTTAGGGCATGTGGGTATATTCCTTGAAAAAGAAGAGCTTAATGGGCACCACAGGAATTAAATGAAGACCAGACAGTCTACAATGAGGGACATAAATCCACTAGCAAAAAATGTAATCACTGCACATAAGGGCCCCTCACACTAGCTGATAATTGGCCATATGCGCAATTAGAGTAACAGTAATAATTGCCCTGTGTAGGCTGCAGTCAGCTAACTGCCTCACTAAAAACCATTGTATGTCAGCAGTACATTTCCTTGTGTAAAAAGGGCAGTGAAAGGACTCCTTGTGAGGAACACTAAGGAACTTAGAATAAATCAATTAGTGCTCATAATGGGTAATTATTGGCAGTGTAAAATTAGCCTCGGTGGATCTTCAGCCAGCTTTTACATTTGTAGAAAATACACAACCAATAGATATACCCAAAAAAATAATGCTTGTTTAGTAGCTGAAACTTTAGCATCACATAACAAATAAATTTAAATTATTTTGAACAATGGCATATATTTTTCCAGATCAAATACAGGAAAAATGTAAAATCACTTTCCAATTTGCATTTCTTACACAAATATCTGAACTAGACATACAAATTAGTCTACAGTTAAAAGAGAGTGCCTAAAGATCTTATGGATCTGTTGAAATTGGCAAATTTATAGCAAATATGGCCCCAACAAGTGGGTTGTCAATTGAACAATGCAATGCAAAGAATGTAAAACGTTTTCGAGATTATTGTAAAAATAGGTGCAAGTATAATAGAAAGAAACATATACATGTAGACCAAGGAAGACTTGAAGAAAAAAAACCAACTCACAACAAATCAAATGAAAAACAAATTGGTGGAAAAGAAGTCAATCTTTGTGTCAGAACTGTGCGAAATCATCCAAATAAAAAAACAGAACTAACACCTAAACAGTAGAAAGAAATGTTACACTGGGCTAAAGAGAAGAAATCATGAAGTATGGATAATTGGATAAAAGTAGTAGTGCTGGAACTTTGGTCTGATGTCATTCTAATGGAAACGTATAGAGATGACACCAGAAGAAAACAAGCAGATTTCCCCATTCAATTTTGATATGAGATCACATGTCAAGGAAAGGGCCAAAGGAAATGGCAATCATCACCTCAACAGTCAATTTACAGGTTTACATAAAAAAAATTGGACACTCTTGTTTAATAGATTTGGTGATAATTAAAGAGGTTTTCTCACTACAAACATCTTATCTGTAATGATGGGTACAATAAAAATAAGTAATTTTGCAATTGGTTTGTATTAAGTAAATCATTTAGTATAGCAGCTGTTACCTAATGTGTGCTATTTCTTCAGCCTCGGGTCAGGCCATGCTGTGCTTGGCTGTCCTGCACTCTCTGTGCTGGGTGCCGGTCGTCTGAGTAATCTGTGTCTGTGTCCTCATGGTCTTCCTCTCACTCCCCCTGAGCTGTGTGAAACAGGCTGCCTGTACTCTTCTGCTCCTCTCCCAGTGACAGCTCTGATGTGAAGGATCTGGTCAATTACTGACAGGTATCTTGACATGTGATGCAACGTGGTTATGACATGCTGGTATTATTCTGTCACTATGTAGTGGCATTGTGATATTGTGTAGTCACTTTTATTTATGGGGCTACTCACTGACAGATAGAAGGTATATTGACTTTTATTATGCGTGTGGTGTTGATATGTGGTTATGGTGTGGTGGTAATATGGGAGAGATTCTGCAGTCACTTTTATTTGCATTCACTGACAGGTAGCAGTATTGACTTTTAATATTCATCACTCCCACATAGTGACTGAATAATACCAGCATGCCATAACCATGTACCACCACCACATGCATATTAAACATCAATATACCTGCTACCTCTCAGTGAATATCCATTACAAAGAAAAGTGACTGCAGAATATCATGTATCACCACCACATAATGACTGAATATCACTACAATGCCGTAACCATGTTTCACCATCTCATACATAAAACACATCAATAGACTTTTAGGGCCACATGTATGAAATTTGGCGTTTAAATGCCAAATTTCATACACATTAAAATAGCATACAATGCGCCTGATTTATGAACCTGCTCTACAGTGGGTCATAAATCAAGCGCATTCTAGTGCTAGGACGACATTTCTGGATCAGGTATACCACTTTGTAAGCGCTCTACCTAGTCCAGCAGTAATGCACCTAGAATTGCCATAGAGAAGCTATAAATCTATAGCTTCGACAGTTCTAGTGCGCCCCGCCTCCCTTACGCACACCGAA
Organism: Phyllomedusa bahiana; assembly: GCA_025379985.1. Lineage (NCBI taxonomy): Eukaryota > Metazoa > Chordata > Amphibia > Anura > Hylidae > Phyllomedusa > Phyllomedusa bahiana. Next base: position 63,398 of record JAODAL010022725.1, read on the forward strand.
ATCAGGCGCATTACAAAATGCTGCTTGCGCTCTGTAATGCGCCTGATATCTGGCTGAAAATATGCCAGACTTCTGGTGCAGCCCCGTTCATACATGTCCCCCTTAATACAAATGTTGATATGTGGTTATGGCATGGTTATTATATCCAGTCACTATGTGGTGCTGATACAGAAAGGTGTCAGGGCTCTTTTGTGGGACTGTGACACACACCTATCAGACATTGATGGCATATCCTAGTGATATGCCCTCGATGCATAGGGGGACAAATTTTGTAAAAAATATTTTTGTTTGGGGGGGGGGTCTGATTTAAGTATGTAAAGTTTGTTGTGTGTGTGAAATTGTAGTGGCTACAGGGAGATAGGTTAATAGAGACAAATGGGGGCCATTGGAATATAATTGGGGGGGGGCAAGAAGAAAATTACATGGGTGGAAAACCTATCATTATCTGTAGCTGCACATGGCAGCACTGATCGCAAATTGCAATTAGAAGAAAGGAAGAGATGTGAGTTGGATTAATGCAGCCATGTTCTGCCAGACATAATGACAATATGTCACTACCTGTAACATTAGGGGGTTGTATTTATAACTGTTACACCAATACAGGTGTTCTGGTTACAAGGATTGCTTGTGGAAACTGGAAGTGAGGTCTGTGGGTCTAAACTGCACAATAAACCTCTAGATAAATTCCCTGAGGGCAGTTGAATCCAAAATGGGGTGACTTCTAAACGTTCCCAAA
>JAODAL010022726.1:0-64130 GCA_025379985.1 Phyllomedusa bahiana
GTATAGTGTTGTATGTGTATTGTATCTATGTTTTACATTTTTAGATATACTATAGGTGGTTGTGTATATATGTCTGTACTTTTTTACATTATAGTATAGTGTGGTTGATGTTTTATGTACTTACTTTTACACTTTTTAGATATAGGGTAGTGTGGTATGTGTATTGCGTTTTTACTGTATTTATACCCATATAGTTAGTATAGTGTGGCATGTTTTATTGTATGTGCTTTTATTTATACTTAATATAGTATAGTGTGGTATTTTATTGTATCTATGTTTACATTATTAGATAAGTATGTGTGGGAGTGTATTTTTTACTGTATTTTTAATTTTTTTGTTTGTGTGTAGTTTATTGTATGTACTGTACTTTATATAGATATAGTATAGTCTGGTGTGTGTATTGTATGTACTGTACTTTAAACATCTATAGATATGGTGTGTTGGTTTTTATTGTTTACCGTATTTTTTACATTAATAGATATAGTCAGTGTGGTATGTGTTTTGTATTTTACTGTTTTTATAAAATTATATAGATATAGTACAGTGTGGTATGTGTATTGTATCATGTATTTTTATTTTTTAATTGGTTTTTATTAGTTAGTGTGGTAGTGTTATTGTATGTACTGACTTATACATCATAAGGTTGGTTTTAGTGTGGGATGTGTATTGTTTTACGTTTTTACATTATATAGATTTTTAAGTATAGTGTGGTTTTTTGATTTTTATGTATGTTTTTACATCATTTAGATATGGTGAGGGGTGGTATGTGTTTGTTCACTATATGTTTTTACATTATATTAGTATGTTAGTGTGGTTGTGTATTGTATTTCCCTTTCTTAATTCAATTTAATACTGTACGACCAAAAGTTTGGACACCACCTTCTCATTTCCAAAAGCTTTCCTGTATTTTCCTGATGTAAAAAATTGTGATTCACACTGGAAGGCCTCAAAACTATGAATTAAACACATGGGGGAATTATATACTTTTACAAAAAAAAGGGGTGAAAAAACTGGAAATATGTTTATATTCTAGGTTCTTCAAAGTAGCCCCCTTTTGCTTTGATTTGCTTTGCACCCTTTGGCTTTCCCCGTTCGGCTTCAAGAGGAGTGTCACGGGCAGTGGTGTGGTCCCTTTGGACCACCGCCCAAGTGATGGGGTTAAGAATCAGGGGAGGGAAAATTTTAAGTAGGTCCCGGTTTTAAAGAAACCCCCGCCACAAAGGGGGAATGGATTGCTGCGGCGGGAAATCTACCAGGGGCACCCTAAATAAATTGCTTGGGAGGCAGTGAGGTGTATGGGGTACAGAATCGGAAAAGGGGGCTATGTCGGGGGGGCATGCGGAAAAGGGCAGGGCAGGCGGCCAAAAGGGTTCCCTGGTCGTTTTCAGGCAGGAAGGGCGGGCAGGCGAAGTTTTGTGGGTTTGAGGGATGGGGGGCAAATTGGTAGGTAAAACGTTAATCAGAACAAGGCTTTCAGGACGTTTTTTTCAATAGGCAATAAAGGGTTTTGGCGGGTAAACAGGGAAGGGAGGGGTTAAATAGGGGGGCAGCGACCGCCAATAGCAAATTAACGGTGCGCTGGCCCCCTTTAAAAATTTAACACGGCCGGCGGAGCACTGGGAGGGTTTGGCCCCCGGGGCGCGCCATGGGGGAAAAGACTGCAGGGGGGGCGTGGTCCGGGTAAGTTTTGGGAACCGACCCCCCCTCATGCGTGACGGTAGTCACCTGAAAATGGTCTTCCAGCGTCTTTTAAGGAGTTCCCGAGATGCTTGCACTTAAGGGGCCCTTTTTTCCTTCACTCTGTTTGGTCGCCACCCCAAACCATCTGGAATTGGGTTCGGGTTGGTGACGTGGAGGCCAGGTCTCGGGTAGACCCCTTTTACTCTCCTTTTTGGTTTAAATGCCCTTAAAAAATCTGGGGTGTGTTTGGGGTCATTTTGTCCTGTTGAAAAAAAATGATGGTCAAACTAAACCCCAACCCCGGGTGGAAAAAGCAGCCGCTGCCAAGTGTTATGGTAACCTGCTTTTTAATTTTCCCTTTAAAATTTTGATAAATCCCAAAACCCGTGTACCAGCAAAGCCCCCACCCCCTCACACCTCCTCCCCTCCATGATTCACGGTGGGAACCCGCAAAAGTAGGTCATTTTGTTCACCTTTTCTGCGTCGCAAAAGAAGGTGGTTGGAACCAAAAAAAATTTCAAATTTGGATCATCAGTCCAAAGCACAAATTTCACTGGTTTAATGTCCATTCCCCTTTTGTTTTTAGCCCCAAAAAGTTCTTTTGCTTGTTGCCTGGGCCTTAGCAGTGGTTTCCCGGAGTATTTTAATGAAGGCCTGCTGAACATTCCCTGTTAACAGCGAAATTTATTTCAAGTTACTAACCCCTTTTACCCACAAGGCTCTCCATAACCTCTCACCCCATACATCTTGCCCTTAATCTCCAGTACTTTTTCCCCTCACACAACCTCCCGCTTTAAAGGCCTTCTTCTTGCCTCTCCTCTTATCAGCTCCTCCTAAGTCTTCAAAGCTTCTCCCGGCTTTCCCTCAAACATTCGGAACTCACTGCCCCAAAACCCCATCGCTTTTCCCCCCACCTTCCCCCCTGGTTTTTAAAAAGCAAACCTTTAAAAACCTCTCTTTCGGGAAGCCCAAAAACCTATAATAAATAGCAGCCACTGTGCTATCCCAAAAAAACATGTCTTTTCTCCTCACCTTCTGTCTTCTCCTCCCCTCTGTAGTTTTGTAAAACCTTTTTGGGGGCCCCACTCCCCTGTGCCAGTATAAGTATTTGACTGTTATCATTGCTTGTTTGACTTTTTGTTATGTATGTAACCTCCCTTTTTGAATGTACGCGCCCTGAAATCAATGGCGCTTGTAAAATTTTAAATAATAATAATTTAATAATAAAACGTTTTTTGTGAGTGTGTCGGGGTGCAGAACTTGTTGGGATTGACTTTTTTTAATTGAGCTGCTGTTAAATTGCGATTTTGGGCTGGTGACTAGGATTGGAATTATCCTCCGCAGCAGAGGGGGATCTTGGTCTTTTCCTTTTCCTGGGGGCGGGGCCCTGTGGCCGTTTCTTGTAGCACTTGATGGTTTTGGCCACTGCATTGGGGGACACTTTCAACGTTTTCCCCCAATTTTTTCGGACTATGAAATTCATTTCTTAAAGTAATGATGGCCATGTTTTTTGTATTAGCTGCCCTTTTTTGCCCCTAAAAGAAAATTCTAACAGTCCATTCAGTGGACTATGGGGCTGTGTATCCACCCGACTTCTGAAAACAAACTGATGGTCCCCAACCCCATTTATAAGGCAGAAATCCATTTTTAAACCCGACAGGGACACCTGTGAGTGAAAACCATTTCAAAGGGGACACCTCTTGAAAGTGATCGAGAATGCTAAGAGTGTGCCAGGGGTAAAAAGTTTAAAAGGTGGCTACTTTTAAGAACCTAGAATTTAAGAATATTTTCAGTTGTTTTTACATTTTTTTTTAAGTAATAATTTTCCCCCGTGTTAATTATGTTTTGTCTTCAGTGGAATCTCAAAATTTTTTTAGTCATGAAATTTCAGAAAAACTGTTGCTGTATTTTTTTTCATTATATAGTATAGTGTAGTATAGTGTGGTTTGTGTTTTTGTATGTACTGTACTTTATACATCATTAGGTTTTGGTTAGTGTGGATGGGGTTTTGTTTCTACTGCATTTTTACATTATAAGATATAGTTAGTGGGGTATGTGTATTTTATTAGTATTGTATAATAAAAAGTATGTTAGTGTGGATGTGTTTGTGTGTAGTACTTTATGCTATTAGAATAAGTATAGTGTGGGTTTTGGGATTTTTCTATTATTTTATACATTATAAATAGTAAGTGTGGTATGTGTATTGTATGTGCTGTATTTATAGATTAGATTTGTTAGTGTGGGGTTTTGTAGGTGTTGTACTTTATGCATCATATAAATATAGTATAGTGTGGTTTGTGTATTGTATGTACTGTACTTTATACATCATAGATATAGTGTAATGTGGTATGTGTATTGTATCTACTGTACTTTAAAAATCATAAAGATATAGTATAGTGTGGTATGTGATTGTGGTACTGTTTCTTTGCATCATATAGTTTAGTAAAATGTGGTTTGTGTATTGTATGTGCTGTATTTTAAATCATATAAATATGTTAGGTTTTGGTTTTTTGGGATTGTTGTGCTGATTTTTTTTAAATCATATGATAGAGTTTGTATGTTATTTTTGATTGTATTGCTGTATTTTTTTAATCATATAGATATAATATAGTGTGGTATGGTTGTGTATTGTATGTACTGTATTTTATACCCTTATATAGAATAGTTTTGTGTGGGTAGTGTATTTTATTACTGATTTTATACATTATATAGATTTGTATAGTGTGGTTTGTGTATTGAGTACTGTATTTTTAAATCATATAGAATAATATGTTGATATGTGTTTGTATGTACTGTATTTTTTTTAAAAATTTCATAGAATTTTGTATAGTTGGAAAGTGTATTGTATGACTTTTTTATACATCATATAGATATAATATAGTGTGATATGTGTATTGTATGTACTGTATTTTATACATCATATAGATATAATATAGTGTGATATGTGTATTGTATTTACTGTTTTTTAACTTTATGATATGTATGTGTGGTATGTGTATTGTATGTGCTGTATTTATACATTATAAAGATATAGTATAGTGTGGTATGTGTATTGTATCTACTGTATTTTATACATTGTATAGATAAAGTACAGTGTGGTATGTATATTGTATGTGCTGTACTTTATACATAAGTATTTACTTGTACTAAACATCCCCATGCATCACAGTTGTGTATTAGCACTATTCATGGGGAGTAATTGCTGAAGCCAACTACACACGCTTTCATTTCAGAAAGGATGTGCTCTGTTGGTCTCAGGTTTTTATGGAGTTTTGTATTTATAGCCTGCACTGCAACAAAATCATGTAAGTTCATAGCTTGCCTGCCATAACTTCTATTCTGCCCTGCCTCTCGCTCAAGGTTACTATATACAGTGTTTATAGACACGACTCTGCATACTTCACATTGGAGACAAAACTACATGATAGCAGGTGGGGACATTGTGTCTGTTGACTTTACATAAGGATATGGACTAAAATGACCCTGTTCTTGAGATAAATGTTGAGCCACAATAGAAAGGAAGAATGATGGAAAAGACGGCAAGGTTGCATAGTCTTAGCACAGTGTTTTCAAGCAATGGCAAAAAGAATTGTAATGTGATATTCTTAGGCTACCAAAAATACTGTGTGATCTTTTTTATGACATTGTGCATCTACCGCCAAGCTGAACAGTCAGGTACAACTTACAACTAAATACAATTTACTCTATATTTAAAACAGATGTGCAATATTTTTGGGCAGGATCTATCCATATGCAATTTCTCACGACTACTTCATGCCTAGCTTTAAAGGGTATTCCCATATTATTGTTTGGCTCTAATCATGTAGGTTAAGATAAGTATAGACTATTACCAAATACATTGTTGATTTGATTTTGTTTCATTTCAGAGCTAGAGCAGTTCTTATCTTCTGCTTGTTTACAGAAGTGTTCCTAGTTTCCAGAAGCAGCCTAGCACTGTGTCCGCACAACTGGGAGAGCCTTCAACTGTGCACTTATAACAGAGACAAAACAGACAGCCTACAACTCTGCCCACACAACAGAGACAGCCTACTACTGTGCCACCACAACAGAGACAACCTACTACTGTGCCCTTACAACAGAGACACAACAGAAGCAGCCTACGCCTATGCCCTCACAACAGAGACAGCCTACACCTGTGCCCTCACAACAGAGGCAGCCTACACCTGTGCCCTCACAACACAGACAGCCTACACATGTGCCCTCACAACAGAGACAGCCTACTACTGTGCCACCACAACAGAGACAGCCTACTACTGTGCCCTCACACAGAGACAACCTACTACTGTGCCCTTACAACAGAGACACAACAGAGGCAGCCTACGCCTGTGCCCTCACAAAACAGACAGCCTACACCTGTGCCCTCACAACAGAGGCAGCCTACGCCTGTGCCCTCACAACACAAACAGCCTACACCTGTGCCCTCACAACACAGACAGCCTACGCCTGTGCCCTCACAACACATGACCCTGAGCAAAGCTGAGGCTTGCTCTGCGCCTTTTAGACCCATTCCCCCTCCCCAAATTCCTTCCTTTGGGCTACATATGGCCAACCTTCCCCAATAAACACACTGACCAACGAGTGGAATGTAATGGCCACAGCAGCCGTTTATTAACAAAAATACAAATATAACATTTCTTTTATTTAAATATATAAATAACTTTCTTAAATACTTATACTCAACCAAATCCCAACTTATCAAAGACACCCCATTGTAAACAAACACCGAAGTGCAACACCACTGGGGCAGAGGTCCTTGGAGCTAAGCGACCTGGCGACCAAATCCCCGAAGGGACAAACCATCCTACCCCCAGCCACATTCCACTGACTCGGGGGTCCAAAAGCCATACTAGAGGGCTCACACAATTCGCTCTTTCAGGGATACCAGCTTGAAAAGAGCCCCACCTTCGCCAGGCCGGGTCCACCTTCTCCAAAACCTGAGGAAGTCATATCCCTAATGACTCCCTCCCCCAAAATCCTCGACCACCTCCAAGAACCCCTGCCGCCACCACGAGCGTGCCATGACCACCTCATGCACGCGAGGCCCCCACCAAGCCAATCGCTCTCTCGATGCCTTCTTGTAGGCCCAATGCCCATAGGTCAAGACCCACCGCTGTTAAGTGCACCCCGTCCGACCTCCAGAAGTGGCCCTCCGGATCTCAAATTCCAAATGACGTATGAATACACCCCCATTTCGGGCCACAAAACCGCCACCGAACGGTTTACTTTTACTCTTGCCCAATTCACGCCTTCCACCGAGCGGGCTCCCCTCCAGCGGTGCCGGAACACGATGTCCGACCACACTATGATCATGTTCGGAAAAGCTGACCACAGCCGCAACATATCCAGCTTGATGCTTCTTATCAAATCCCTCGAAGATACCGACCCCAAATCGTTGCCCCCCACATGTAGAACCAAAACATCCGGACCTCTGTCAAGCGCCACAAAACGCAAGACCTCTGGAACCACCCCCAGCCACCGCATACCTCGCCTCCCTATCCAGCGCACTACAGCCACTCTATGCGATATACCCAGCGGTCGCCCGTTCGGTCGAAGCTCCGCCCTTTCCGCGCCCCAATGAACATAGGAGTGGCCCAGGATCCAGACGAGAAGGGGGGAAACGCACTGAAAGGAAACATAACGATTATAAACATTGAACATTTTATCAAGACTGCAGCAACCCCCTTCTTGTTACCCCTCCCCCCTACGCCACTAAGTGTGGACGTATGTAAATCCTGTATCTGTCCGAATCCCAGCGCCCAATTCTGCGCACCACTTCCGGACTCAAACCCCATCCCGCCGCCTCTGTGGCTGCCCCAATCCGGAAGGAGTGTGGAGCAAAGTTCATCGGATCCAAGCCTGTTGCCCCCACACACTTCCTAAACACCATTGTGAACTGATACCGCGAAACAAATGACCCATCCTCATGAGTAAGAAGCGGTCCCACTGAGACCCTCCGCAAGGCTCTAAAAGCCCGCATACATTCGACCGGGCACATCAGGGCCCCCGATACCCGCCGCAATACCACCCGTCTGCCTCTTCCCAATTGGTCTGTCTTGGACCGACGAATCCAGAAGCGCACGGTTGCCCCCCTAATTCCACGTCCCCAGCTTGCACCCCCCCCGCCCTTTGACCTGCTGGGGGACACTAGCTCTCCTATCCGCAAAGCACCGAAAAAAGCTAAAGAAAAGGCTAGACGGAATAAGGTCAACTCATAGCTAGAAGAAGTGACCCCAACGAGTACCATCCCCAACCTTTCCAATAGTGCAAAATCCACAGGACGCCTCCCGTCCCTGGATATTCTATCTCTCCGATAACCCCGCAGAGCCCGACCTATAATGAAGTCTTTAGTTACGTCCCTCATTCTCCTCATCTGGAAGCCAAAAGCCAACCCCGACACAAATTTTGACACCCTCGATGCCGACCAGCCCTCTCTCCGACACCGCGCCAGAAAACAAAGCAATGCTCCAACCCGATCCTCATCCGACGTCACGTCGCCAAGGTTATCGACCCACTCTGCCCAAAGGCCCCAAGCCACCTCATAAGCAGCCCAGGTCCCACCTGATAGTGAAGACCGAATCAGCCGATCGGCTTCTCGATGGCCACGTCCCAAAGGTGACTGGGACACTCCTCTCCGATGACCAGGGCCGCCGGCGCCAACGTCCTGAACCGGTCCCACTGTAAGCGAGAGAGAGAGTCAGCCACCGTATTCTGAACCCCCGGCACGTGCTCCGCCCGCACCCACGAATTCAATTCTAGGCAGCGCAGAACCAACAGTCTCAGAAGACGCACCACTGGCGGTGATGATGCGGACAGATTGTTAATCGCCTGCACCACTCCTAGGTTATCGCAGAAAAATCGAACTCTCCGATTTCGAAACTGTTAGCCCCAGAGATCAACCGCAACTACGATGGGAAACAATTCCAAAAAGGCTAAATTCCGCATCACTGACAACCCCGCCCAAGCTTCCGGCCAAGGAGCGGCACACCACTTATTCCCACAAATAGCCCCAAAACCTGTGCTGCCCGCTGCATCTGTGAAAATCTCGATCTCGTGGTTTGACATCTCCGCCCCCTGAATGATGGATCTGCCATTGTACGTGTTCAAAAAACCGGCCCAAACTTCCAGATCATCCTTATGCTCCCTGGACAAACGCACAAAATGATGAGGCTTTTCCACCCCGCCGTTGCCCGCGCTAAACGACGACTGAAAAACCCGCCCCTGGCATAATCCGGCATGCGAAGTTCAGCTTCCCCAGTAATGACTGCAAATCTTTTAGCTGCATTTTCCGCATGCGGCAAGCTCTCCGCACGTCCGCCTTCAACACCAACAATTTTTCATCGGGTAATCTGCATCCATCTTCACGGAGTCAATGCAGATACCCAAAAACTTCATGCAGGTCCCCGGGCCTTCCGTCTTATCTTCCGCCAAAGGCACCCCAAAGAGATCCGCCACCCAGCGCACGGTCTGTAACAAAGACCCGCAAATCAGGGATCCTGCCGGGCCCACGCAGAAAAAATCGTCCAAGTAATGAATGATATAATTCAAACCGGAGACATCCCGAACCCCCCACTCCAAAAACGTACTGAATGTCTCGAAATACGCGCAAGATAACGAACACCCCATCGGAAGACAAACGATCAACAAAAACTGACCCCCCCAAAAAACCCCCAACAGGCGCAAACTTTCCTCGTGAACCGGTAACAAACGAACGGCCGACTCGATGTCGGTCTTAGCCATCAATGCGCCCGGACCATGTCGGCGTACGAGAGCCAAAGCCTCATCAAAAGAAGTGTACACCACTGAACACAGATCCGGGGAAATCCCATCGTTCACCGATTGACCTTTTGGGAACGACAGGTGATGGATAAGCCGAAACTTGTTTGGCTCTTTCTTTGGCACGACCCCCAACGGGGACACCACCAAGGCCGAAAAGGGGGGTTCAACGAAGGGCCCTGCCATCCTCCCCAGTGCCACCTCCTTCGCGAGCTTCTCCTCCACTACCGAGGGATGCTCCCTAGCAGACCTCAGGTTCTTAACCGAAAAAGGAACGACGTGACCTGGAGGGGGAATCCGAAAACCTTGCTCAAAACCCTCCGTCAGCAAACGTGCTGCCGCCCTATCCGGATACCTGGCCAGAAAAGGCGCCATCGCGGGAAGTTTCACCGGCGTCACCCCCTTGGCCACCTGCGCCGTTCCCCTTAGCTCGCCCCTTCTTGAAACATTTGGTAACCGGGTGCGAAGATCCCCCACAGAAGGAACAGACGTGCTTGAACCGGCAACCAGACCCAAATTTACACTGGCCACTGTTAAACTGCCAGCAAGCCCCCCCTTTTTGACTACCTGACGCTCCTCCTGACCCTGTCCCGCTTGTCGACCCACTCTGGCCGGAAAACCCGGCCCCTCCCTGAAAGGACTGCCCAAATGTCGTCGGGTCCATAACCCGCAACCACAGGCCTATGTCTTTTTGGTCCCACCGCATAGAAGGACGCACTGCCTTCCTCTGGTGGAATTGCTCGTCGTACCGGAGCCACGCCACCCCCCCGTACGCCCGATGCGCCTCGCCTATTGAATCCATGTAGCAGAACAACGCCGAACAATTTTCCGGCGCCTTCTCTCCGATAACGCTTGCCAGGATGGCAAATGCTTGTAGCCAGTTTGTGAACGTCTGTGGAATCAATCGCCAGCGACGTTTCTCCTCTTCCTCCTTTTTACTCTCATCTTTTTTACCCTTGTCCAAGTTAAACTTCTCCAAGGGTAAAAGGGAAAAAATCTCTACGTATTCATCCTTTGCAATCTTGTCCCTAACCTCCTGCTTCAGGTGAGCCCCCAAGGGGCCCTCAAAACACACGTACACCTCACCACGCGCCCGGTCATCTAAACGCACGCTCTCCTGTACTGCCTTCTCCGTCTGGACCGACACTGTGACGCTCGACCCGCAAACCCCTGAAGCCGATCCCGCTCCGGTCCCCCCCTGAGAACCTGAACCTAGCCCCACGGGCGCAGGTGAAACCCACGCCCCAGCGGGCGACATCCCGCCTCGATCATCAAAAGGCGCCAACAGCTCCCTCAACGCCACCGCCAGGCCCCTCGACTCGCCTGGACTCACCCCCGGCCCGACCGCCTGCCCCAGTGGGGGAGTACCCGAACCCTCCTGAACCCCCCGATCCGCCAGCGCGCGCAAAATAGGAGGAAAAGAACATGACAAAGACAAACACTCACCGGGCTGCGTGGGGGCTGTGAACCCACCAGCCGTTGTCCTGGAATCTTGCTCGTTGAACCGAAGAAAGTCCCGAAGCTCCGCAGCCAACCTCCTGCCCTGGACCGGGCCATCTAACCCCGAGGGGGGGAGGCCGCACGGTCCTGGACGATGGGTACTCGCTGTCCCCTGCCCTGGCCGAGGCAGTGAAGCTCCCTCGTCGACATCGTCACCGAAAGGGCCAGCAGTCCGCCGCACGTCCACATCTCTCTGCCACCCCACGCTAATTGGGGACCGCTGCCGCGATGGACTCCAACGCTCGGCTACCCCCCCCTGGCCGGCACTTCACCAGAGCGGGGCACCGTCACCACGGACCGGACCTGACGACCTGAGGCGGCGGCAGGCTGGGACCCGGGCTGGCCCACCGGCCTGCCGCCCCACGCTAAACCCGCCGGCCTATTTGGATTCCTCCCGGGCCGGGGGGCGCGAGCACTCGCCTGTCGCCTGCCCGCCCGGCCCGGAGGGTCCCGAGAGGGGCTCTGCCGGCGACGGTGGGTCCTTGGGGTAGTCTCAGGGCTAAGCCGCTGCGGCGGCCTAGCCCGGCGTCTCCTCCTGCCCCCATTTTCAGTGTCACCTTCCGCGGCACCTGTCCCTGCGTCCTCGGCCTCCTGCGCCGCTGCACGCACCCAGTCCACTCCCCTTGCTGCGATCAGCTGCCGCAGCAGCTCCGTGTGTTCTGCCGCCATCACAGGGGGAGAGCGTGGCACAGGCGTCCTGCACTGCTGCCTCGTGCCGCGCCAATGAATTCGCGGGGCGGAAGTGACGATCGCGGGCCTCGCGTCACCTCCGCCCCGCCCCCCCGACACGCCTCCGCTGACGTCCAAGCGGCAGGACCTGCCCATCTTGCCGGGTCATGCCGCGCCTCCCCTATGCCCGGGGGGGGGCGTGTGGTCCGGCGCGCAACTGACAGCCTACCCCTGTGCCCTCACAACACAGACAGCCTACACCTGTGCCCTCACAACAGAGGCAGCCTACACCTGTGCCCTCACAACAGAGGCAGCCTACACCTGTGCCCTCACAACAGAGGCAGCCTACACCTGTGCCCTCACAACACAGGCAGCCTACACATGTGCCCTCACAACACAGACAGCCTACACCTGTGCCCTCACAACACAGACAGCCTACACCTGTGCCCTCACAACAGAGACAGCCTAGCTCTAGCTCTGTGCCCTCACAACAGAGACAGCCTAGCACTGTGCCCTCACAACAAAGACAGCTACACCTGTGCCCTCACAACAGAGGCAGCCTACACCTGTGCCCTCACAACACAGACAGCCTACACCTGTGCCCTCACAACAGAGGCAGCCTACACCTGTGCCCTCACAACAAAGACAGCCGACACATGTGCCCTCACAACACAGACAGCCTACACCTGTGCCCTCACAACAGAGACAGCCTACCCCTGTGCCCTCACAACAGAGACAGCCTACGCCTGTGCCCTCCCAACAGAGTCAGCCTACACCTGTGCCCTCACAACACAGACAGCCTACACCTGTGCCCTCACAACACAGACAGCCTACACCTGTGCCCTCACAACAGAGACAGCCTAGCACTAGCACTGTGCCCTCACAACACAGACAGCCTACACCTGTGCCCTCACAACACAGACAGCCTACACCTGTGCCCTCACAACACAGACAGCCTACACCTGTGCCCTCACAACACAGACAGCCTACACCTGTGCCCTCACAACACAGACAGCCTACACCTGTGCCCTCACAACAGAGGCAGCCTACACCTGTGCCCTCACAACACAGACAGCCTACACCTGTGCCCTCACTACAAAGACAGCCTACACACCTGTGCCCTCACAACAGAGACAGCCTAGCACTAGCACTGTGCCCTCACAACACAGACAGCCTACACCTGTGCCCTCACAACACAGACAGCCTACACCTGTGCCCTCACAACACAGACAGCCTACACCTGTGCCCTCACAACAGAGGCAGCCTACACCTGTGCCCTCACAACACAGACAGCCTACACCTGTGCCCTCACAACACAGACAGCCTACACCTGTGCCCTCACAACACAGACAGCCTACACCTGTGCCCTCACAACAGAGGCAGCCTACACCTGTGCCCTCACAACAGAGGCAGCCTACACCTGTGCCCTCACAACAGAGGCAGCCTACACCTGTGCCCTCACAACACAGACAGCCTACACCTGTGCCCTCACAACACAGACAGCCTACACCTGTGCCCTCACAACAGAGGCAGCCTACACCTGTGCCCTCACAACACAGAGAGCCTACACCTGTGCCCTCACAACACAGACAGCCTACACCTGTGCCCTCACAACACAGTCAGCCTACACCTGTGCCCACACAACAGAGGCAGCCTACACCTGTGCCCCCACAACAGAGGCAGCCTACACCTGTGCCCTCACAACAGAGGCAGCCTACACCTGTGCCCTCACAACAGAGGCAGCCTACACCTGTGCCCTCACAACAGAGGCAGCCTACACCTGTGCCCTCACAACACAGGCAGCCTACACCTGTGCCCTCACAACAGAGGCAGCCTACACCTGTGCCCTCACAACACAGACAGCCTACACCTGTGCCCTCACAACACAGACAGCCTACACCTGTGCCCTCACAACACAGAAGGCCTACACCTGTGCCCTCACAACACAGATAGCCTTCACCTGTGCCCTCACAACACAGACAGCCTACACATGTGCCCTCACAACACAGACAGCCTACACCTGTGCCCTCACAACAGAGGCAGCCTACACCTGTGCCCTCCCAACCGAGGCAGCCTACACATGTGCCCTCACAACACCGACAGCCTACCCCTGTGCCCCCACAACACAGAAAGCCTACACCTGTGCCCTCACACCACAGACAGCCTACACCTGTTCCCGCACAACAGAGGCAGGCTACTCATGTTCCCTTACAACACAGACAGCCTACACCTGTGCCCTCACAACACAGACAGCCTACACCTTTGCCCTCACAACACAGACAGCCTACACCTGTGCCCTCACAAAACAGACAGCCAACACCTGAGCCCTCACAACAGAGACAGCCTACACCTGTGCCCTCACAACAGAGACAGCCTACACCTGTGCCCTCACAACACAGACAGCCTACACCTGTGCCCTCACAACAGAGACAGCCTACACCTGTGCCCTCACAACAGAGGCAGCCTACACTTATGCCCTCACAACACAGACAGCCTACACCTGTGCCCTCACAACAGACAGCCTACACCTGTGCCCTCACAACAGAGACAGCGTCCATGCCCCCGCTGCCCATTCTCTGGCACCAGTTCCCTTACCTGGCCACGTTCCTGTGAACGCCGCTCCTGCCTGTCCCGGCCGCCGTGCGCGTACCCGCCGCTAAGGCGCGCGCGCGACGGTTGGTCTGGATTTAAAGGCCAGCGCACCATTAAATTTGGGTTATTGATGGCCCCCGGGTCCTATAAATGGAATACGCCCCCAGCAGTCTTGCCGGGTTTGTTGGTGTGCGTCCCTTTGTCTTTAGAGAAGTGTTGGAGCCTTTTGTTTAAACCCGTGTCCCATTCCGCTTTCCCCCTTTACGTTCCCGATTTTTCCCTTTTTTGCCGCTCCCCCTACCGCCTCCCCCGCCCTCTGCCCACGAACCTCTCCCCGCCTCCCCCTGCCCTTCTCCCTGTTCCTACTACGCCTGGGGATTACGATTTTGTACCCCCCCGCCATACCCCACCCCGCCATCCCCAACCCAAGTCACTCGGGGTACGACCTGGTAGCCTTCCCCCGCTGCAAAAGCCCCATCCCCTTTGGGCCCGGGCTTGGTAAAACCGGGGGCCCCTCATAGACTCCCCTCCCTGGGGGGGTTTTAACTACCCTTCGTTTGGGGGGTTTTTCCACCGAATCCACCGAACCCCTTACGTACAATCTGGCCAGGGATTCCGCCAGGGTCCCTTTCTGCCCCGGGGGCGAACTCCGGCTCACAAAAGGGGCCTTTCCCAAAAAAAAACAAAAAAAAAAAAAAAAGCTTTTTTTTTTTACCCCCCCCCAACCCATTTTTTTTTTTTTTTTCCCGGCCCCAAATGTTCCCCAGAACCTTGTGGCTCCGGTTCTACCTCCGCCTCCGGCTGTTTCCCGGCCACCCCTGCCCCCAGTTCTCTGACCATGGCGCTACTTTCCTGCACCGGGACCTTCCCCTTGCACCGGGCCCCCCCCTCTCGCAATGAGGGGGACCCCAAGAAATGCAGAAGGCTTCATCAGCCAATGCTCCACCCATATCGAGTTTTTGGGGCCCCAAAAAATTTTCCAAATGAGGGGCTAAGGTGGCCTTCAAAAATTAGCCTCCCCCCACGGCGAAGCCTCGGGCCTGGGCCACTCCGTTTGGGGGAAACCGGGGAAATTTTCCCCCCGCTGAGGGCCAAAACCTCCCAAGCCTTCCCCCAGGGTTTCCGCACGGTCTTGGGAACCGGGCCGCACCTCTTCCGCTGCCGCAGCTCTGTTTGGGGCCCCCCCCCCTTCCTTTTAGGGGCGACTCCCTGTGGGTCCTACTCCGTGCATTCCCCCACCTAGCCTGGGGGGGGGGGGGGGGGAAACCTTTGGGGGACTGGAACCCAAAAATGAGGCGTTGGTGGAAACCTTCTGGAAAGGGCCCCTCTCAGGGTCCCATTAAAGATGAGTTTCGCGGGGGGGAATTGCCCTTTCCTCTCTGGACGAATTTGTTTCCCCGGTTGGCCACCCGAATCGTTAAAAGTTTTCCCCCGAGAAAAAACCCAAAGAGCTCCGCCCCCCAACGGGAGGTCCCCCACCCCGCCGACTACCTCGTCTAGTTTTCCCCGTTTTTAAAACGACCCCACTTCCCCCGCCAAACCTTTTCCTGCGGATAACCCTTTGCGGGTGGGAACGGCTCACTTGCCCCAGGAGGAACCCTCACAGCGTTTTGGGAGGCAATATTTTTCTATTGGGTGGCTCGGGCCCCCTTTTCCATTGGGGACGTCCGGTGCGCCGGGGAAAAAGCCCCCCCCAGGGTTCGCCGGGAGAGGCACCCCTGGGAGGTCATGGGGGCCTCTCCCCGTTGCCCAAACCCCTGTACCTGGGGGATTTCTCCGGAAAAGCACCTTTAAAGCCCCCGCCTTCCTTGACTCGGGGTCCGCTGGAAAATTTTATCAGCCCGCGCTGGTTTTCAAAGGCCCCGTCCCCCCGGGTAAACCCTTTTCTCCCCAAAAAACCCATGTTCGTCTCCTCGGTCATGGCGAAATTCAAGGATCCAATTGGGTTTTCCCCAACAGCGCCCCTCCCCCTTTTCAGATAGGCCCCCACAAGGGAGACCCCTGAAACTCCTCGTTCTCCCTCGCTCCTCTTAAAGACTTCCTTTGGTTAACAGGAGCATGCTCCGACCCTAGACTGGAACACAGGCGAGATTTCCGTTGGGGCCCGGGGTGCCATTCACGATGCCTTCCGGTACTCTGTCCTGTTCTAAAAAGCCCGCCCCCTGCCCAAAATCTACGAAGGGCCCCCGGGCCGGGGCTTTCCCACTCCATACCAGGATCTAGCCGCGTCTTTTTCCCAAAGACAGGCCCCCAAACTCTTCCTCCGCACTGGCCCTTCGACTGTCCTATTGGGCCCCGCAACCCGGGACTAAAGCCTCCCGGGCAAAAGTTACCCCTTTCTTTTCCCAAAAAAAAAGCCCAAAGGGGATGGGCGGAGTACAAATTTAAGGGGAATCTCCGAAGGGGTTTTTAAACGCCAAAATCCTTTTTCCCGCCTTCGGGGGCCCCCGGGTTTTTCTTTTTCGAAAAAAAAGATGGAACTCCCCCCGGGCCCTTTTATCGTTTTCGTGGGCCCAAAAAAAATTACCAAAAAAAATCGATACCCCCCTGCCCTTTTATCTCGGGGAACCCAAATTTTTTTTTTTCCCAAAATTTGGGTTTACGCGGTGCTTACCAAAAATGATTCGTATCCGGGAAGGTGACGAATGGAAGACGGCCTTAAAAAACCCGTGACGGCCCTTCGAATATCTCGTCATGCCCTTCGGCCCTGTAACCCTCCCCGGGTGGTTCCCAAAAATTCGTCAACAAATCTTCCACGACCTGCTCTACGTCTGCGTCATAGTCTATCTGGACGAAAACTTAATTTCTCTCCATAAACTAAGAAAAAACTGCCACCAAATTCCCGCCCGGGATCAGACGTCTCCCGTAAACCCCCCAGCTCTATGCCAAAATGGAGAAATTTCCGTTTGAATGCACCTCCTTGCCCCCTTTTTAGGGTACAAACGTTCCGGATCCAAAAGGGCTACGATGGCCCCCCCCATCTTTCAAAGGTCCACAAAGGCCCCCCAACCCGGGGGCTCCCCTTTCCCTCCAGTGCTTTTTTGGGGTTCGCTAACTATTACAGGCCCGTTTATCCCGCCCAATTTTCCTCACTGGTGGCCCCCCTGGAGGGCCCCCACCAAGAAGAAGGCTTTAACCCCCAAGGCCTGGGCCCCCCGAGGCCCCAAAAAGCCTTTAAGCGTCTGAAAGCAGCATTTTGCTTTACACCCCCGGGGTTTCTTTTTTCTCCCCCGGACCCCCACACCCCTTTTTTCCCCAAAAAGTGGGCCCTCCTCAGAGGTTTCCGGCTCGTCCTTCACAAAAGTCCTCCCCAAAGGGGATTTTGGGGCCTGTGGGGTTTTTCTCCCCCAAGCCTTCACTCCTGCCGAATTAATTTCACTAACGGTGAATTTGGGAAATTCTGGCAATAAATTAGCCCTAGAAAAAATAGCGTCACTTAAATGGGGGGCTCCGCCCATCCCATTGGGGATCTTTTACCCATCACAAAAATCTTCTGTTTTCTCCCCCGTTCCCGCTTTGCGTTTCAAATCCCCCGGGAACCCGGTGGTCGCTCTTTTTTTGTCCCGTTTAACTTCCTCCTTCACTTTTGGCCACCGAAAAAAACGGCAGGGGGGACCGCCCTCTCGAGATCCTCGGAAAAACTGTGGGCCTAGAGCCGCCCCCTGCAGCAATAATTTTCCCCCTGAAGGCTCCTCACGGCGGCCCCCCTGGAAAATTCCCAACAGCCCGCCTCCCGGGAAAACCTACTTCGTTTTGCCATGCCGGCCTTTGTAAACCAAAAATGGGGACATTTCCTCTCGAACAGCTGGTCCCTCCTGGGGGTTTCCCTAAATCTCCGCAGCTAACCCCTCGGTATTTTTGGGGGCCCCCCTCTCGCCCGTGATGTTAAGACTTTTTCCGGCCCTGTACCTCTTGTGGGGCCCCAATAAAGTGCCTCGTCTCCCGAAAACCCGCAGGGCTTTCCCCTTTAGCCTCTCCCGGTGCCAGAAAGACCTTGGTCCCATATAAACCATGGATTTTGTTAATGACCTCCCGGCCCCCCTTTTGGAAACACTGTCATCTGGGGGGTGACAGAAAAGATTTTCCAAAAAAAGGCCCCCACTTTGTTTCCCACCCCGGTTTTCCTCCCCCCCTCCACAGCTGCCCCCCGCAATTTTTCCAACCCACATTTTTCGGGTTTCCCCGGCCTCCCTTTTCCCTAAACATTTTCGGATAGGGGGGTTTCAGTTTGTGTCGAAAAAATTTGGCGGGGGCCCCTGTGGGCAGATGCAAAATTTAGCTTTTACCCTTTTTTTTTGCATACCACCCTTGACTAAACGGCAGGTAAGGGGTTAATCAAAATTTAGGTACCCCACCCCATGACATTTTGGGTTTTCCCCCCGTCCGGATTTAAATTTTGGGGGGCCTCCTCTCCTGGGCAAAATTTTCTTTTAATTCTCTTGACTCCCGAATCCACTGGGCCTCCCCCCTTTTTTGTGGTGGGGTTTTGGGGTACATCCCCGCCCGCCCCCCCCTCTGGCTACTTCATGTCATGTTCCCCGCCGTGGGTGCCCAGGTGCGTGACATCAAAAGGCCCCTCTGGCAAACCACGCTTCAGCCCCTTTACGGGCCTCGCTCGCACCAAAAAACCCGGCCCACCGGTCCGTAGACCTTTCCGCCCCCTATTTAAACCCCCCCCCCCGGTGATAGAGTTTTTGGGTTTTCCGCCAAATACAACCGCTTTTAAGGTCCCCTGCCCATAAGTTATGGGAAAAAAAAAATTTTAGATTCTCGGTTTACAATTTTGATCAAAGATGTTTAAAACCCGCCCCCGACTTTTAACGTGATCTCCAATAGGGGAGTCCAATGCCCATCTTTTTCCTTCAAGAGCCACATCAGGCCCCCCCCCCCCTCACTGGGTCAACAACCTCCCTTTATCCAAAAGGGGAAAAAATAAAAAAAACCCCCCCCCCCCCCCACCTTTAGGCTGCCCCCCTTTTTTTTTATGACAGCCTGTGAGAGTGGGAGGGTTTCAGAACAACAAAAAGGGGGCACCCTTTCCTCCCCCCTATGGGTTTAAAATCAAAATACACCAAATATTTAACCCCTATGGGTTTTGACAAAAAACATTTCTGAAAAAAAGGGATTTCAAACCTGGGGGCCACTGGGAGGGCCTGCGGCCCCACCTTTTTAATATACATGTACACACCCACAAACCCCGCCACGGGGACCCCCGCCAAGGGAAATAGGGTGTTTTTTTATTTTTTTTTTCTCTGGGTGAAAGGGTCTGTTTACCCAAATGGAGGCCTGATGTGGTCATTGAGCAGGTAAAAAAATAGCATAAAGGGCTGCCCTATTGGAATTTTACGTTTTAAAGTCGTGGGACTTAAACATTTTTGATTCCAAAAAAAATGGAACCGAGAAATTTTAAAATTTTTTCCCTGATGTTTGAAAGCATAAAAAAGCCCTTCCCTTTTGGGATTTTCCCCGTAATGTATTGCCCCCTTTTTGCTATAAGTTAGGCCCCAAGTATCGGGCCATTTGTTGTACTTCGGCAACTTAACCCGGTTCCTACAAGCTCCGCTTGCCTCCTACTTCGTATCCCGAACCCCTTTCCATGTTTCGCTCCCAACCTTGGTGCTGAATCGTTTTCCCGTGGATCTGTCTCCCCTTTCCCCCCTCCTGTGGCAACCTGAAAACTTTGAGGTAAAGGAGTGCTGGCGGAGAAACTGAGGGGGGGAAGGGGTTCTTTTTTTATTGCTAAAAGGGGTTCGGGCGGAGGAGCTTTGGGGGGAACCTGAGGGCAACCTGCCCCCTAAACCCTTCCTCCAATTCCGTAAAAAGAGGGGGAATAAGGGCGGGAAAGTCATGGGGGGCTGGCACGGGGCCGGGGTGCCCCGTGGCCCCCCCCCGCCCCCATGCCCCCGCTCCCAGTCCCTAACCAAAACCCTTACCCCCGCGCTCCTTGAAGCGTCCGCCTGTCCCGGCCGCCGTGCTTGTACCGCCGCTTGGGGCGCCGCGCGCGAAGGGGTTTGGGCTGGATTTAAAAGGGCCGCGCACCATTAATTGGTTATTGATGGCCCTGGTCCCCATAAATGGAATACGCCCCCCCGCGTTCTCCCGATTGTTGGTGGCGTCCTTGTCTTTAGAGAGTGTTGGAGTCTGTTTTGATTACCCGTTACCAGTCCACTTTGCTTACGTTTCCCGACCTTGCCTTTTGGGCCCCGCCCGACCATTTTGCCCGTTTTTGACCAGAACCTTGCCCCCTGCCCTGACCTTCTGCCGTTCCCGACTACGCCTTGGATTCCGATTTTGTACCACGCCTTTCCCCCGGGCCCCCCACGCAAAACAAGTAAGTCAAGGGGGGGAGCGACCTGGTTGGGGCCCACCCCCATAAGCAAATCCATCCCGTTGGGGGGGGGGCCCCCCCCCCCCCCCCCCCTTCCTTTTTTTTTGGAAAAAAAACCGGGGCACTTAGGGGCGCTCCCTGGCGTGGCCTTTTTTAAATATCTTTGCTTGCGGTTTGGGCCAAACGAAACCCCCCGAAACCCTTCCAAAAGGCCCGCCCACCCTGTGCCCCCACAACAGAGGCCCCGGCCCCCACACAGTGTGCCCTTACAACACAGAAAGCCTACAACCCGTGCCCTCACAACCCCAGACAGCCTACACCCTTTTCCCTCACAACCCCAGACAGCCTACACCTGTGGCCCCCAAACACAGACAGCCTTTAAACCCCGTTTCCCTCACAACACAGACAAAAACCCCACAACCCGTGCCCGCCCCAACGAGGCAGCCTACACCTGTGCCCTCAAAAACACAGACAGCCTTTCACCTGTGCCCTTTACAAACAGAAGCCCTTTCACCTGTGCCGCACAACCCGAGGGGGGGGGGAGCCTACACCTGTGCCCTTTTCAAAAAAGACAGCCAACCCCCTGTGCCCCCAAAAAACACAGAAGCCTTTTCACCTTTCCCTCACAAAAAACAGAAGGCCCACACCCGTGCCCCTTTACAAAAACAGACAGCCTACACCTTTTGCCCCTCCACCCCAGACAGCCTTTACACCCCGTTTCCCCCAAAAACACGACAGCCTTAAAACCCCGTACCCTCACAAAAAGAGGCAGCCTACACCTGGCCCTTACAACACGCCCCACCTATGCCCTCCCCAACCACGACAAACCTACACCCCGTGCCCTCCCCAACACAGACAGCCTACACCCTTTTTCCCCACAAAAGAGGGAGCCTTCACCTGTGCCCTCACAACAAAAAACAGCCCCCACTTTTTGCCCTCACAAAAAAAGACAGCCTACAAAAGTTTCCCTTTACAACAAAGACAGCCGCACATGTGCCTCACAACACAGGGCAGCCTACAATGTTCCCTCACAACACAGACAGGGCCCACACCCGTGCCCCCACTACCGACAGCCTTAAACCCCGTTTCCCCTCCAACCCCAAACTGGAAAGGGCCTAAAAACCTGGCCCTCAATACAAAAGACAAACCTTTCATCTGTGCCCCCACAAACAGACAGCCTTAACCCCCTGGGGCCCCCCACAACACAGACAGCCTACCCCCTGTGCCCCCACAACCAGGGGCAGCCTTTACCGGGGCCCTTTACAACACGACACCACACCCGTGCCCCCAAAAAACAAGACAGCCTACCCTGTGCCCTAAAAAACACAGACAGCCCAAAAACCCTTTTCCCCCACAACACAGGGCAAAACCACACCTTTTGCCCCTCACCCAAAAGCACAGCCTTTCACCCGTGCCCTCACAACCACAGACAGCCTACACCTGGCCCTACAACAAAGGGGAAACCTAACCTGTGCCCTCCAACACAGGGCAGCCTACACCTGTGCCCCCCCCCAACACAGACAGCCTACACCCGTGCCCCCACCCAGGGGCAAACCTACACTGTGCCCCCACAACAGAGGCAAACCTCACCTGTTTCACTCACAAAAACAGCCCGCCTTTCAACCCGTGCCCCCCCACAAACAGACAGCCTAACCTGTGCCCTCACAAAAAGAGGCCCGCCAAACCAAACCCGTGCCCCCAAAAACACGACAGCCTACACCCCGTTCCCTCACAAAAGAGGCAAACCTACACCTGTGCCCTCACAAAAAAAGACAGCCTACCCCCTGGTGCCCCCCACAACAGAAAGGGAGCCTACCCCCTTGCCCTCACAAAACAGACGCCTAACCGGGGCCCTTTACAACACAGACCCGCCTTTTCACCCTGTTTCCCCCCACAACGACACAGCCCCTTTAACCCGTTGGGCCCCCCCCAAACACAGACAGCCTACACCCGTGCCCTCCCCAAAAAAAGACAGCCTACACCTGTGCCCTCACAACCAAAAACAGCCCACAATGTGGGCCCCTTTACAACAAAACAGCCTACACATGTGCCCTCACAACAGAGGCCGCCCTAAACCCGTTTCCCTCAAAAACAGAGGCCCGCCACACCTGTGCCCCCCAACCAAAAAGTGGGCCCGCCTACACCTGTTTCCCCCCAAAAACAGAGGCAGCCTACCCCCTGTGCCCCAAAAACGAAGGGGAGCCTACACCTGTACCCTTACAACAGAGGCAGCTTTTAAAATGTGCCCTCAAAAACACCCGGGCAGCCCCAAAAAAAAATGTGCCCCAAACGAGGCCCGCCCACCCTTTTGCCCTCCAAAAGAGACAGCCCCAAACCTGTGCCCCCCAAATACCCCAAAAACAGCCTACACCCGTGCCCCCACCAAAAAGACACAGCCTACACCCCGTGCCCCCCCAAACAAAAGACCCCGCCAAAACCTGTGCCCTCACAACAAAAACAAACCCACACATGTTTCCCTCACAAAAACCCGAAGCCCCCCCCCACCTGTGCCCTCACAACAAGAAAAAAGGCCCGCCTTAAAACCGGGGCCCTCACAACAGAGGCCCGCCTCACCTGTGCCCTCACAAAAGAGGCAACCCAAAACTGTTCCCTTCAACAGAGGCAGCCTACACTGTGGCCCCACAACACAACAGCCTACACCGTGCCCTCACAAAAGAGGCAGCCCCCACCCGTGCAAATAAAAAAAAAGACGCCTTTCAAACCCGTGCCCTCACAAAAAAAGGGGAAACCCCCCCCCCCCCAAATGTGCCCTCAAACCCCAGACAGCCTACACCTGTTTCCCCCCAAAAAAGAGGCAGCCTTCAACCCGTGCCCCACAAAAACAGAGGAGCCAAAACCTGTGCCCTCACAACAGGGCAGCCTACACCTGTGCCCTCACAAAAGAGGCCCGGCCCACACCTTTTACCTTCAAAAGGGCAGGACCTACACTTTTGCCCCCCACAACCCCAGACAGCCTACACCTGTGCCCTTTACAACAGAAAGGGAGCCTAAAACTGTGCCCTCACAAAAACAGCCTACACCGGGGGCCCCCACCCAAAACCCGACCCGCCCACACCTGTGCCTCCCCAACAGAGGCAGCCAACACCTGTAAACCCCTTTAAAAAAGAGGGAGCCCACACAGTGCCCTCCAAACAGACAGCCCCTACACCCGTTGGGCCCCAAAAAACAAAACAGCCTTTCAAACCCGTGCCCCCACAAAAGACCAGCCTAACACCTGTTTTCCCTCCACAACCAGACAGGCCCAAACCTGTGCCCCCCACAACAAAAACAGCCTAACCTTTTGCCCTCACAACGGGGGCAGCCTTTCACCTGTTGGGCCCTCACAAACGAGGCCCGCCTAACCCCCCCCCCCCCTTTTTGCCCTTTACAAAAGAGGCAGCCTACACCTGTGCCCTCACAACAGAGGAAACCTACACCCGGGCCACCCTTTCAAAAGAGGCCCGCCACCCATGTGCCCCCCACAACACAGACAGCCCACACCGGGGCCTCACCCAACGAGGCAAGCCTAAACCTGTGCCCTCACAACAGAGGCAGCCTACACCGGGGCCCTCCAACCAGACCGCCTACACCCGTGCCCCCAAAAACAAGACAGCCTACACCTGTGCCCTCACTTACACAGACAGCCCTACCCCCTGTGCCCTCACAACAGAGGCCAAACCCCCACCTGTACCCCTCCCCAACACAGACAACCTTCCCCCTGTGCCCCACAACACAGAAAAGCCTACACCGTGCCCTCACTCACAGACAGCCTACACCTGTGCCCCCCAAACACAGACAGCCTTTACCCGTGCCCTCACTACACAGTCAGCCTACACCTGTGCCCTCACTACACGACAGCCCCAAAACTGTGCCCTACAACAAAACCCCAGCCTACACCTGTGCCCCTCACCCAAAACGATAGCCTTCCCTGGTGCCCCCACCAAAAACAGACAGCCTACACCCGTGCCCCACAACACAGACAGCCTACACCCCGTACCCCCCACAACAGAAAGGGGGCCCTTCAACTGTTTCCCTCACAACACAGACAGGGCCCAACCTGTTTCCCTCACAACAGGGCAGCCTACACCTGTTTCCCCCACAAAACAGACAGCCCAACCCCCTGGGTGCCCTCAAACACAGGGCAGCCTACACCTTTTACCCCCAGAACGAGGCAGCCTACACCTGTGCCCCCCACAACACAAACCCCCCCCCCCCCTAAACCTGTGCCCTCAAACCAGAAGCCTAACACCTGTGCCCTCACACCAGACAGCCCTACACCTGTGCCCCCCACAAAAAAAAACAGCCTACCCTGTGCCCTCACAACACGACAGCCCACACCTGTGCCCCCCACAACAAAAACAGCCTTTCCAAAGTGCCCTCACAACACAGACAGCCTACACCTGTGCCCCACAACCCCGAGGGAACTTCCCCCCCTTGCCCCCACAACGAGGCAAACCTAAACCCTTTTCCCCCCACAAAAACAGGCACCCACGCCCCCTGCCCTCACAAAAAGAGGCAGCCTAAAACCTGTGCCCCCACAACAGAGGAGCCCTTTACCTTTTACCCTTAAACAGGGGGCAGCCTACACCTGTGCCCTCACAACACGACAGCCCTACACTTTTGCCTCACCCAAAAGGGCCCCTAAAACCCCGTGCCCCCCAACACAGAGAGCCCCACACCCGTGCCCTCACAACACAGAGAGCCTTCTCCTGTGCCCCCAAAAAACAAAAGGGGCCTTAAAACCCCCTTTTTCCCCCACAACACAGAGAGCCCCACCCGTGCCCCTCACAACACAGAAAAGGGCCCACACCTGTGCCCTCCAACACAGAGGGAAGGGCCCTTCACCCGTGCCCCCACAAAAAGAGGCAGCCTACCCGGTGCCCCCCCAAAAAAAAGGCAGCCCCCACCCGTGCCCTCACAAAAACAGATTTGCCTACACCTGTGCCCCCCACAACCAAAACAGCCAACACCTGTGCCCCTCCAACACAGACAGTCTACACCCGGCCCTCACAAAAAAAAGGGACCTTTCACCTGTTTCCCCCACAAAAAGATACCTACACCTTTGGGCCCCCACAAACACGACCCGCCCCACACCTTTTGCCCCCACAACCCGAGGCCCCGCCTTCACCCGTGCCCTCACAAAAAACAGACAGCCTTTCACCTGTTGCCCTCACAAAAAGAGGCAGCCTTTCACCCGTGCCCCCCACAACAGAGAAACAGGGAAAAGTACAACATTAAGGACTTGTAAACAATTTTTTTGTTCAATAGTTTGGTAGGCTGAAAATAAACATTCTTCCATCCAGATCGGCCCATTTTGCCCACAGTGTTTAAAAAAGAGGAAGGAAAACCCCCCAAAAGGGAGAAGCCAAAATTTTCTCATCTTAAGGGGGAAAAAATTTCCCCCCAGTCCGAAATCAGAGTAGATCCCCGGATCAATCTCAGAAATATAATGAGGTGCGGACTGGCCCAAGGGAGCAGTGGAAACCCCTGGTGGGCTCATGACGTGCCTCTTGCCATGGTGGGCATTCATGTTGGGATACATGCAACTTTTTCATCACATTCATTCCATTATTTTATGGACACAAAGGACCTTATGTATGAAGA
This sequence comes from Phyllomedusa bahiana, assembly GCA_025379985.1. NCBI lineage: Eukaryota > Metazoa > Chordata > Amphibia > Anura > Hylidae > Phyllomedusa > Phyllomedusa bahiana. Next base: position 26,168 of record JAODAL010022726.1, read on the forward strand.
CTGTCTAGCTGTTCTTTGTAGCCTGTAGCAGCAAATCAGAGCTCCTCTATCATTTTTTCAGAGTAGTATATGAAATGAAAGAGGAGCTCTGATTGGTTGCTATGGGCAACAAAGAACGTCTTAGACCGAGACAGTTTTCATGTGTATGGCCCAAAGTGTCCAAAAACATGCAATGTAGGCATTGTTTTTTTAATATAGTGGTCATTGTAGAGGATAAATAATGCTTTATTGTAATCCATCAGGTTGTTACAGATATGATGATACCAATTATTCAATTATTTTTTACTTTTTTATTTGTAAAATGGCAAAAAAGGTGTGTTTCGAATCTTTAGGCAAACATATAAAATGTGGCGCCGACACGCCAGTTCTAAATCGATAAGGAGGAGTGTAGAATGCGGCAGTATGTATGAACCTGTTATATGTGAGTTCATAAATCTGGCGTGTGCTATGCCTTGCCTAGCATAGCATATCTTTGGCACATTCAAAAGTGCCGTGCCTGGTGGAAGTTTTGGCACACAACTGTTCATACATCTAGAACAGGGCTATGACTTTTTTGGGCGCAAGATACACCAACATTTTTTTTTAAACTTGTGCATTGTTCTGCAATAGTCACATATTGCAGAATAGTGGGCAATAAAGGCTCTACCTTAAGACAGGGTGTAAATGCAGTAATAAGTTGGCAGCTGTGGAGGCCTTCATTATAGGTTGTCATCTCTTCGTGTGTGGGCCGGTGAATCAGAGACCGGAAAGGTGGACAGCATCATTTTTCAACGCTTAAAGGGGTTTTGCCACGACGTAATGTTGACGTGGGATCCTCCAAAATGGGTATTTAATCACTTTTCTAAATATATGTGATTAAAAAAGTGAAGTACTCTGAGGCTACAGGATTTCTCAATCCCCTTAGTTACTTGAAAGCTACATTAGACACGACCAGGAGTGACAGGCGGAGCTTCCTGAAACACTTCTATCTGATGACAGGAAAATGAATGAGCTTCAAAGGGCTGTGGAGAAAGTGCAGTCCCATGGCCCTGTGTCTTGCTGTATAGAGAAATTCACTGTTGTAAGAGTTATTATTTGAGTTAAGTTTAGAGACCTCCCTTAATCCTCACCTCTACTCACCCCCTCCCTCTCTCCCTGCAGCCTTCAATGACTCAGCATGATTTGTTTTATTCTACTCCTGTGCTGATAAGGAGGTAAGTAACTCATTCCTGGCAAAACCCCTTTAATTGCTGAGGTTGTGGTTACCAAAGTATCTTTGATTAAAAGTCCATGTTCAGAGCTTTCTCCGATCCCGGTCAGTAGCATCAGTTCCAGGCTTTAACTAGCCCACTTCATACTCCTATTCTGACATCATGATGTAAATGTACTGAAGGGATTAAAGGTGGTCTTCTCATTTTGTACCTTTGTGGCATTTCATTAAGATTTAGCAAACAAAATTGTGCATTTGGAACTCAAACAGGAGTCCTGGTTCCCCTTTTCTAGTGGTAAAGTGTCTACACTTGTGTGTCCATTATAGTGAAGGGGAGATAGAGCTGAATGCCCTCACTTGGCTGTTTGTGTAAGGCTATGTCTACACTGCAGTGGACAAAAAACGACCTTAAAACGAATTACTAAAAACGTTCATGAAACAGAGTTTTCTGTCCACTGCCTGTCAAAAGCAGCTGAAAAAATGGCCTTTTTTGCCGTCCATTTGCAGTCCATTTTTTTTTATGGATTTTAGTGCTAAAATCCGTATTTTTACGGATTTTGGCGCTAATAAGGTTATCTTGCTTTTGTCGCCAAAAATAGGTTTGGTTTTTTTTACGGATTTTGGACCTCAAAGTCCATTTTTTTAATGGCTTTTTGTGCTAAAATCCGTATTTTTACAGATTTTGCTGCTTATAAAGTAATCTCGCGTTTGTCGGCAAAATTTTTTTTTTTTACGGATTTTGCCCCTAAAGTCCATTTTTTATGGATTTTGGTGCAAAAATCCATATTTTTACTGATTTTCTCGCTTTGATCGGCAAAAATACGTTGTTTACGGATTTTGGCCCTAAAATACGGTTTTTATGGATTTTGGCGCTAAAAAAGTTTTTATGGATTTTGGCGCTAAAATATGTTTTTGCGGATTTTGATGCTAACACACTTATTTCATATTTGCAGCAAAAAAATCTGTTGTTAAGGATTTTAGCACCAAAATCCGTAAAATAACAGACTTTAGCACCAAAATCTGTAACAAACGGACTTTAGTGCCAAAATCCAGAAAAATAATACCATAGCGCTAAAATCCGTAAAAAAAATATTTTAGTGCCAAAACCCATAAAAAAGTAGTTTTAGCAACAAAATTCGTTAAAAAAAAAAAACATTTTTGGTGACAAAAGCAAGATAACTTTAGAAAAGCCATAATCCGTAAAAAAACAAGTCTTTTTAGCGTCAGAAATGAGACAACTTTACTAGCACCAAAATCTGTAAAGGATTTTGGTACCAAAATCCGTAAATAACGGATTATTGCCCCAAAATCTGTAAAAAAAACCCCCTATTTTTAGTGCTCAAAGCAAGATATTATTTATTAGCACCACAATATGTTAAGAAAAGGATTTTAGCGCCAAAATCCATAAAAAAAGGATTCTGGCGCCAAAATCTGTAAAAAAAACAAAACTTATTTTTAGTGTCAGAAGTGAGATAACTTTATTAGCACCAAAATATGTTAAGAAAAGGATTTTAGCGCCAAAATCCATAAAATCACGGATTCTGCCGCCAAAATCCGTAAAAACCGGTATTTTTAGCGTCAGAAGCGAGAACTTTAGCGCCAAAATATGTTAAGAAAAGGATTTTAGTGCCAAAATCTGTAAAAAAACAACTTATTTTTAGCGAAAAAAAATATGAATTGCGCAAAAATCGTTGATCAAAGCATGATAATTTTATTACAAACAGTACAAACAAGGACACATCAGACACTTGTATGCAAATTTGATAAGGTATAACCTTTGTTACACCCACTATAGGTGGGACTTGGACTTAGTGAAAACGCAGGGAAAACGCACCAAAAGACGTCCGGCGCTTTACATAGACTCCTGTAGTAAATTTTCTGCCCTGCTCTGGCGTTTTTTAGAGCATGTTGCAAAAGACGACCAGTAAAAAAAACGAGCATAAAAAATAAGCTCAGTTTAGACAGCAAGACGTTTTTACAATAGAAGTATATAGGAGCTCTTTACAATCGTTTTTCAGCGTTTTTAGAAAACGAAAAACGCTGAAAAAACTGACCTTTTTCTGTGCAGTGTAGACATAGCCTTACTGACATGAATTATTATGTAAAGTGACACCTATGCTTTCCAAAGGCCATTAAAAATGCATGGCCCAACATTAGCCACTTTGATGAGGTAGTGGTGGTTAACCTATCACCACCCATAAATCCCCAATAAGATATAGCTTATACTAAGTCTTTTTAACTTCTTACCAACGGTTGATGTTTGGGTACCTCCTTTTGTCAGTAAGGTGGTATGTAGTGGGCTGTGCACTGTTCTTCCATCCGTTGGTCACCCCCTCACAACAGTAATGCAGGGTGTCGATTAATTGCCATGTCATCTGGAAGCCTAATGAAGGCTTCCATAGCTGCCATGTTAATGTTTATATTACATGATGTCCCAGGCACTGCCCCATATTGCAGTATATGCATTAAGTAAATAAATGCAGAGGTGTGTACCAAGATGGTGGTTGTGTTACTTCTCGCCTGGAGCACCCAAATACAAGCAATCGAGCCCCCTAGTGGTCAAGTACCCTAGGAGGACTAAGGGCGAGATGTATGTATGGGGCTATGCCAGTATTCTGGGGTCCTTTCAGCCCAAAAACTGGCGCAGCATTGTTTTCTCGTTGTATAATCAGGCGCACTCCAAAATTAGGTGTATTATGCGGCACCTGCAGCACTTTGTAATGCGCCTATGATGTGGGGGCGTTCTGGTGGTGTGTCAGACCACAACCGTATGATTCTACACATTTATGACGAGAGGACGGCAAAACTGGGCACATTACTTCTGGAACAGCCAGACCACGTTAAAGGTGGTCTACCTGAGACTGAGTTGATGTTTTGGAGCTAGAAAGCGCTAAATCTGTGACCCGCAGTAGAACAGGTTCAAAGATTCAGGTGCGCAATAAAATTGACATCTGGGAGACAAAATTCATACATCACCCTAAATGTATAATCAGAAATTGCATTACAATTGTAATAGCACCAAGTAATGTTACATATTAGGTAAATATGACCTGACGAAAATATCAGAAAAACTGGACCGGAACAAAAAATAGCTTCAGAGGAGAAATAAAAATCTATAATGATGACTGCTTGAAACTTTACAGAATGTTAGTAGAATTCTTGCATAGAGTCCACTTATCATGCAACCATATCTCGAGTAGGAGAATGGGGACAGAGAGAAAATATTACCAAATCCCCTTCTATAGGAGACATTGCTTGGAACTTGGCGGCCCCACTTCTCCGTGGCTACCCTGAATACTAGTGCTGCTCCTAAAATCCTGTTTTTCACTTTCCCAAGGTTACCCAGCATTGGCATGGACTGCTGACGGAGGACTGATCTTACCCTATTTTCAGATGGCTCTTGTAGCTCACAGCCGTACTGTTTTTCACATAAATGCAGGAACTGCTGTTGAAGCAATTCCCGAATATATTCTGAAAAGTCGCCCCTAAGGTGAAGGCATTTTTTCACTATGTTATGTCTACAATTACAAATTCAGAGTATATATAGTCACTGTGGTATCTGAGAGGACAAATATATCTCTGTTCTTACATATAAATAATGTGTTATATATACATCAGCCAATATTTAAAGGGTGCTTCCAGTAACAGTGTCAGGAGTATTCCAGCAGGTCATAAGCTGCCATATTTAAAGAGAACCTGTCACATAGTTTTTGCCCCCCTGCCTGAAGACAGAACAAGGTAGTGTCAGACCTGCTGTTTCCAGCACTGTGTCCCTTATTCTGGAAGATGCTGTAGTTTTCGTGTATGTAATGCTCAAATCTGAAGTTTTCAGTCAGAAGAGTCATTCGAAGAGTCCTTCAGAAAGTCAGTTCTTTTCAAACCCCGCCCACCTGAGGATAGCCCCACCCACATCAACTGACAAACCTGTTACCTTGAATAGGTAGAAACATGTGAATAACTGTCAGTGGGCGGAGCTAGCCTTTGGTGGCTGGAGCTAACACCTGCTCATGAATAAGGTATGAGCACTAAATACTCTAAAACTGCAGCATCTTACAGAATAAAGGACACAGCGCCGGAAACAGCAGGTCTGACACTAGCTTGTGCTGCCCTCAGCAAGGGGGGCATAACCTATGTGACAGGTTCCCTTTAAGTAGGTCTTGCTACAAGCTTTAACCCTGATATGATGTCGCTGTAGTTATTGTATTTTCAACTTGTCCCATTGTACTAAATAAAAGACCCAAGATCTTACGCACCAGTGCTGAGTGGATAGTATGGATACTATGTGGATAGTATGTGTCTGATCTTACCCTTGCCTCTATAATTGTCCTTATTTATATGCGGCTGCTTCTATTGCTTTACTATGTTGAACATATCTGATTTCTAATGATTGTTGCGCTTCAGATTGGGTTTGATGTCAAATTCAATCCAAATTCGAGCAATTTAATTTGGCTTCAAGGGGTTTTCTCGCCACAATGATTGGCATTTAACATGTAGGAAAAGGTAAATGAAGACTATTACCAAATACATTGCTGTTCTGATTTTGATTTGTTCAGGAGATAATGGAGATTTTGTCTACTGCTAGTGTATACAAGTTTCTCTTAGTTATTGACCACTTTCTGCCCATTCTCTTACCTGATTGCTCCAAGGTGCTGTCCACCATGTTGATTCACTCCCTGCTGAGTGATATTTAGCACAGGAGCTTGTTTATCTAGGTTAATGGCAAGTTTTAACTCTTAGAGCCAGGGGCGTAACTACATGGGTTGCAGCAGTCGCAGTTGCCACCAGGCCCCTGGGCCAGAGGGGCCGCAGGCCCCCGTCGTCACACGCTGTATCGCTGGGCCACATAGACCCAGCGATACATTGCTCACAACTGCCGCCTACACAGCACAAGCGGGCAGGGATAAAGCAACCGAATACACTTATCCTGGCCATTCAGCCACTGGAGGCAGCGGCACGATGATATGATGTCATCGTGCTGCTGCCTGTACTAGGCCCTAAGCCTATCGTTAGGCATAGTGTCTAGTAGACCCCGGAAGTGGCGTCCCGGAGTGGGCAGCGTGATGATATCACTCTTCCCGCTCCAGATTTAAAGAGAAGTTCAGCAGGAGAACAGATGAGAGGTGAGTATTATTATTATTTTTATATATATACATAGGGGGTGGCCATTATACCTGCCTAAAAACGTACCTATAGGGGAAAAGCCTAACATACCTACCTATGGGAGAAAAGCCCTATATACTTGCCTAACTACCTACCTACTGTATGTGGGAAAAGCCTAGCATACCTACTTACCTACCTGGGGGAAAAATCCTATATACCTACCTAACTACCTACCTATGGTGGCAGGCCTTATATACCCAACTAACTACCGGGTGGAGTCCCTAAATACCTGCCCATTGAGGGGCGGCCTATACTGAAGGTAGACCTTACCTACTTAATAGGAAGAGTCTGCCAACTTATCAAATTTTTAAGGTCTAACCTACCTAAATGAAGCATCTTCCTATACACCTGTCTAATTTAGGAGGGTGGGGGGTTTACTTTATGGAGTGTGTTCCTACCTACTGGTGGCACAAATAGGGGCCCAATAATCTGATGGGGAGACTTTCTCTGTTTAGAGTCTAACGTGTTTGTGAGGTAAATTCTGCAGGGAAGGTTGTTTGGAAAATCGTCATGGCGTCTGCCGAATGGAGAAAGAAAAGAGAAAGAGAACAACTCATCAGACAAGACGTCTCTTGTGACTCCCTAAATGTAACTGCCCTGTAATCATTTATACACAGAGCTCCTGTGTACACTAGTATCTATATCAGGCATCCTCAAACTGCGGCCCTCCAGCTGTTGGGAAACTACAACTCCCATCATGCATTTATATAATCTATAACAGTGGGAATGATGGGAGTTGTAGCTTCCCAACAGCTGGAAGGCCGCAGTTTGAGGATGCCTGATCTATATGGTCAATGTCTGGTGATAATAATGGTCTTAGTGTAATGGTTTATATGTAGTCACAGTACAATGGTTTTATTCAGTCTCTTTAGGGTGGAGATATGTGGTCATTATGAAGGGATATTATTTGGTCTATGTATATTGTTTTTATTGGTACGATTGGTCTTGGTATATTGGTTTGGTCAGTAACATTATGGTGATATTAGTCACTATATAGTATTAATGATAATGTGATAATGTGTCCCTTGTATACTTACTGGCCCGCAGAATACAGGTAAATCTGTTAAGCTGTTCAGCATAACCTCAAACAAAAACTAAACCCATAAAACAGAAGGCACACAAACTTCTAAAACCCAGCATAACTGCCCACCTCACATCATACCTCAATGCCATATGCAAAGGACACATAGATCCAGCAGAATTCTATGAATCTAGGACCATACTCCTGCCCAAACCACTAAGAGATCCAACCTTAACCCAGTCCCATATCTCTTCTCAATCAAGTCTACAAAATCTTAACTAAATTTATAGCGGATCGCATGCAATCCATAATAGGCTTTCTTCTTACACCCTCACAATTAGGCTTCTTACACAACTAAAATTCAACAGTTGACATCGCCACCAGCGATTAGCAGCACAAACCCAATTCCATGACCACCTATGACCCACCTCCATGTTGCTGAGTCTTGACGCGAAAAGGCTTTCGACTCCGTTTCATGGAGGTTTCTCAACCACAACTTACGCCACCACGGTTTCGGAAACACATTCCTCAACTTTTTGGACCACATTCAACGCCACTCTGCCACCATCCTTACAGTGAACGGTCTTAACTCCTACCCAATCCAGATCCAAAGGGGCACGCGCCAGTGCTGCCCACTCTCTCCACTCTTTTTAATCTATCAATAGATCCCCTTATTCATCAACTTGAAACCGTGACTCCATTTACTGGCATACGGCTAGATTCTCAAGAAATCAAACTGTTAGCTTTCGCAGATGATCTCTTGCTATATATTTCTAACCCAGCCAAGAGCCTATCGCATATTTTAGCTGACATCCAAACATAAGGAATGCTATCGGGTTTCAAGGTCAACGAACATAAATCAGAAGCTCTTATCCTGAAGGGCAGACCAACACCACCTTGGTGAGAACTCTACCTCTTTCAATGGCAAACGGATTACCTCACTTATTTAGCGGTCCGTATTACCAAAAAAGCAACCTCAATGAATTCTGAAAATGTAAGACTGTTCAATTGCTCCCTTGATTCACATTTCAATACCTGGAATAATCTCACACTCTCTCCTCTGGGAAGAGCCAAAATCATTAAGATGATAATATTTCCAAAGCTCCTTTACATTCTTCAAGTGCTTCCAATATATCTCAAGCCCCGCGACTTACGATGGATTAATGCCTCCTTTCATAGATTCATATGGAACAATCACAGACCTCGACTTGCCATGAAAGTTCTGTATCAATGCCGAACAAACAGGGGCATTAACCTTCCGTAACTCCAACTTTATAACTTAGCAACTCAACTCAGGATCATTGGAGACTCCCTACTCAATACCTCACTATACACTAATATAAAAATAGATCAACAATTAGCGCCTGGCATCTCTCTAGTTAGTCTCCTACACTTGCCTTATTCGGACATTCCACACCATCTTAAAACCAATCCTCTTATAATAACCATATGGAAAGTCTGGACAAAAGCGAGACAACTTCAAGGACTTAACCCACGATAGTCCCTCTTACTTCCTTTTGCAAAGAATCCATCCTTTCAGGGTGGGCGAGCGCATGGCAGATTCTCCCTTTGGCGATGGGGGGAAGTCGAGAGAATAAACGACCTAATAGACCCTGCTGTGAAAAGACCTCTCCTTTTCAATGATGCTAAACTAAAATTTCCCTCTCTTGGCCCGCACCCATTTTATTACCTGCAGGCATGTAGCTATATGCATAAAGTTATTAAAAATCTCACTGATCGGGACTGGAATGACCTATTCCTATTGCTGACATCACCACTCACAAGGGCCAAATTACACATATTACAATGTCCTCCATGCCCCAATAGAATATACCACCAAAAGATCAGGCCTGGCCTCCTGGACACTCCATTGACTCCACGTCGCCAAGGAGCATCTTAAAGGGGTTTTGCCATGATGTAATGTTGACGTGCGATCCTCCAAAATGGGTATTTAATCACTTTTCTAAATATATGTGATTACAAAAAATTGCAGTCTGAAGAGCCTACAGCTGTCTTTACTGCCCTTTGTTACATAAAAGCTTCTAATTGATACGACCTGACAAGGAGCTGCTGGCTGGGGCTTGCAGCAGAGAACACTTTTCTTATCTGATGAAAGGGAGTGAAGAAATTTTTTCAAGGCAACCGGGTTAGAAATATGTTGTTTTTTGTATACAGAATCACTCAGTAGTGTGATTATCTGAGTAGATCCCTGCTTTATCTGATGCAGAGAACATGAAGAAGCTTTCAAGCTGCTGTGGAGAAAAGGTTGTTGTCTTTTGTATAACAGAATTCAACTAGTTGTAGTTGATTATTTGAGTGAACTTTACACAATCTTATGCTCTGTGCTCTGGCTGTGTGTCTCTCTCAGCTCAGCTTGGCTTGTTTACAATTTCTTCTTAGCAGATAAGGCACGTCCTGGCAAAACCCATTTAACTTCTTTAACTCACACAACGAAATACCTTCCTTCTTTATCTTATTGGGAAATGACATTCTGTATTGCACACAGGGCATATGTCTCCCCACACAGGTGTTACCTAATGGGTACCTCTCTCACTCACACTTGTCCCAAATGCCTTTCTCCTCATGCCGATCTCACATACTGTCTCTGGTCCTGTACCCAGATCAAATATTTTTGGAGTCGAGTGTTCCTTCACTACAACTCATCTACTTCCCTTCTGCCTTGACTCTCCTGAAAAGTATATTTCTAGCCTCCTCCCTCCTGGGTCCCCCAGCCTCTCCGGGCATCAAAAGAAACTACTCTATTACATCTCAGCAGCAGCAAGGAAAATCTATACTGTAACGCTGAACCTCATACATTATTCCTAGAAACATAGTCTCAACTATTCCGGGATGGTTGCTGTCCACGGTTGCCCCTGCGGACCCTCGTCCCGGGTCGCAGGCGCATCCGTGCCAAGACTATGAGCGGCGCCCCGTCCCGCACCTGGGGTCCGGGGTCCGCTCATCCGCTGCCCGGGTCCCAGGTGGACTTACCCGGCCACGCTCCTGACCCGTCCGTCTCGGTCCCCCGGCTGTCGTGCGCGGGCGCCGCCACTTAGGGAGCGCGCGCGTCGGCAAGTCTGAAGATTTAAAGGGACAGTGCGCCGGTAAATGGCCATTACCGGGCACTGCTCCTATTTTAGCCCAGCCTCTTCCCAGTGGCCTTCGCCGGATATTTAGTTGACATGCCTATTGGGAAAGCGTTCCAGAAAGCCTTTGTCTTGCTACCGTGTACCGAACCCTTTTATGCTTTACGTTTACCGACCACAATCCTTGCGCCTGCCCTGACCTTCTGGCCTGTCTACGTTCACGAACCTCAGCCGACTGCCCTGACCTTTTGCCTGTACTACGACTCGAGCCTGGACTGCCGATTCTGTACTCGTCATACCCTTTGGCCGCCACCGCAGGCAGCCCGCCAGTGTAGTGACTGGGGGACTCCCGCCGCAGCAAAAGGTCCCATCCCGCTTTGCGGCGGGGCTCTGGTGAATACCCGGGGACCCACTTAGATTCCACTCCCTGGTGTGGGCTTACGCCATCGCCTGCGGTGGTTCCAGAGGATCCACCCTCCAGACCGTTAACAGTAAGATCAGGCCATGGATTCCCACCAAGGTGGTCCTTGCCGGCGTTTCCGCCAATATCACCCACCGTCTTGGTCAAGCAATCAAAACAGATCGCCACAGCAAGCACAGGCAAAGCTCGAGCAGCATCTCCTCCATGATGCAGGGCAGATCATCGACACTCAGCAGCAGCAGTCGGATGCGTGTTTCATCCCGTAGGTGGTTCGCTCCAGTTGGTCCTAAGCTCCGCATCCTGGACAAAAAAAGTGGTGGGGTTTTTGGGGAAACGGGGACCCTAAGGCCTGCAAGGGGCTTCTTCACCCAATGCTCCCTTCTTGTGGAAATTTATGGCTGGTCAGTTCCCCTTCGGAAAGATCCAAGGTAGCCTTCGTGGACAGTATCCTCTAGGGTAAAGCCCTGCCTGGGCAACTCCTCTTCTGGACCGGATGCGATCCGGCCACCGTGACCTGGGTGGACATTTCTACAGGTATTCCGTAGTGTCTTCGAAGAGACCTGCCCGCGCTTTGTATGCTGAAAAACCGCCCTGTTGAACCTGCAACAAGGGATCGCCTTCGTGGGAGACTACGACGTGCAGTTTCCGCACACCTTGCATCGTGAGCTGGCTTGGAACGATGCAGGCATTGTGAGCCACGTTCAAGGAAGGGCCTCTCAGCCAGATTAAGGATGCCCTTGCCGCCCGGGACTCTACGTCTTCTTTAACGGAGCTCATCCATTTGGGCTAACCGGATTGATATCCGCTTCGCAGAGGAGAGTGAGGAAGCTCCGCCAAGAGCAAGAACCAGTTCTACCACGCCGCCTATCCGTCCTGCTCGGTGTTTCTAAGGCCTCACGCCTCCTTCCCAGCCAGTTCCGTGGAAAGAGGCCATGTCAGTGGATAGAGCCCACCTGACTCTGCAGGAACTTGACCAACGGCGTAAGGAAAACCTATGTCTCTAGTGGCAGCCCAGAACATCTCCTCAGGGGTTGCATGCTCCGTCAGCGGCGCCGGGAGATTGAGCGCACTAGGGCACGTGGGGAGAGGCCGTCCCTAGGGGTGTGCGTCTCTCACCTCGTCCTGAACATACCGTACTGGTCAGAACGGATGCGGGGACCCACTTTCAAGCTTAGCCTTCCTGGACTCCGGTTCGGCTGGGAACTTCTTGGACGCTGCCGTGGTGTCTCAAACACTATTCCCGTGGGTTCTCATGGAGAAAAACCCTTTATCCATCTCCTCGTCAGTGGGGTGATCCCAGCGTATCTAGTCCGTTACCGTTACGGAGCCATGTTCCTTTCAAAATTTGGGCACTGCATAAGAGGAGGGGACTGTCTCTCTATGTGTTACCCGGTCTTCTCGCCCATTCCTATTGGTGTCTTCCGTCGGCCTGCAGAAACATGCCCCGGTGCTTGACTGGCCGGACGGGCGAAGTTTTGCGATGGGGCCCAGAGTGTCGGGTCTCGCTGTTTGGTGGCTCCTCGTCGCACGGTGCTTAACGCCTCTCCGGTTACCGTCTAAAGCTCTAGCGGGTCTCTGGCGTCATATCGTGAGTTTTCTGATTTCTTTTTTACGAGAAGCAAGCAGAGGACCTTGCCGCCACATCGTTCCATATGATTGCCCGATTGATCTTCTGCCCGGTACCAGACCTCTCGGGGCAGTGTCTACCCCTTATCTGTTCCATGAGACTCAAGCCATGGTCCTGAGTACATCGGGAAAATATTCAGACATGGATTTATTCGAAAAGTCCTTTCTCCCGCGGGAGCAGGATTTCTTTTCGTGGAAAATGATGGACGGGCATCCCTTACGACCCTGCATCGATTACTGGGGTATGAAACATGATCACGGTTTAAAAAAACTGGTACCCTTACCGTTGATCAACGGAAAAAAATATTCGACCGTCTTACAGGCCATGGGTATTTTCCAAAGCTGGATCTGAGAGCGGCCTACAATTTGGTAGGATCCGCAAGGGCGATGGTGGAAGACGGCCATTCAACACCAGAGGATCGGAGATGGCCCACTTCGAGTCACCTGGTGATGCCTTTCGGATTGTAATGTGCCTGCCGTCTTCCAGGAGTTCGTTTAATGATGTCTTCCAGGGATCTTCTCTATACCATGTGTCGTGGTCTAACTGGACGAATCCTGATATACTCTCCTGATCTTGAGATCACCGCCTTCACGGGTCCGCCAAGTGCTAAGGCGCCTATCGAGCTAATCACTTCTATGCCCAAATTAGGGAAGTTGCCTTTCCCATCAAGGTCAGGCCTTCCATTTCTGGGTTATATTATTATCGAGACCAAGGGCTACGGATGGGACACAAGCCAGTTGTCAGCCGTATTGCAATGGCCACGCCCAGTGGGCTGCGGGTCATACAACAGTTCCTGGGCTCTGACAACTTTTTAAATTGGCAGTTTATTCGCATTTTCTCCACGCTGGGTGGCTCCCCATTGTGGACCTTACGAGGACGAATAGGAATGCCAAATCCACGGAGCTGGACCTTCGAGGCCGAGGAAGCGTTTCCAAGCTAAAACGGGCCTTTGCCTCTGCGTCCATCCTGTTTTAATTCTCGCGGCCAGACCCCAGCAGAGAAAACCATTCTCGCTTTGAAGTAGCGGCTCATGGTAGGCGTCTGGAGCAAGTCCTCACTGCAAAAAGGGACCAAGGCAAAAAACAGTCACTTGTGGTTTTCTTTTCTAAAAACCTTTTTCCAGGCGGAGGAGAGGAATTACAACATTGGAGATCGGGAATTATTAGCATAAAAAACTGGCCTGGAAGAATGGCGATTTTTGCTGGAAGGGCCCCGGCATCCCATTTGTTATCTCTCGGATCATAAAAACCTCCAGTACCTCAGGAGCTCACAGCGACTTAATCCACCGCCAGGTAGGTGGTAGCTTTTCTTCTCCCGCTTTATTTTTCATATTCATTTCGCCCTGCCGTGAGAAAAACAGTGAAGGGCTGATGCCCCTCATCCCGTGGCTCCGACGTGGTGGGTGAAGAAGCGGATCCCAGAGCACATAAATTCCCCCGGGAATGCCTTATCTCCGCAGCCCTGTCGACCTCTGGATACGTACCAACGGGAAAGACATATCGTCCGCCCTGCGCTCCGCTAGGCGTATCCTGTGAAGGGGGTCCATGTCACTGGTGGCCGGGCATTCCGGTGCCCACAAGACGTTTCTCCTGATTTCACCGGGTTACCTATTGGTGGCAGGAACCTCGCTGAAGGACGTTAAGACGTTGTACCTCCTTGTGCTCGCACAAGCTCATCGCCACAATCGGAGGTCTTTGCAACCCACTGGCACATCATTCGCAATCCATGGTCTCACGTAGCCGGATGGACTTCATAAAACCGATCTACCCCGTTCGTCGGTAATACGTTGTGCTCTGGGTGGTGGTAGACCGGGGTTTTCTAAAATGGGGCACATTTTGTCCCCTAGCCAGGTACTGCCTTCGGCCCCGCGCCTGGCCGAGCTATTTCTTTCTCAAACATTTTTTCGTCTGAACGGTCTCCTCTCCAAATATCTCTGATCGGGTGGGTGCACGTTCGTTTCTAAATTCAGGCGGGACCCCTTTGCGATAAACTCCAGGTGAAGCTTGATTCTCCGTCGGATTACCACCCCTCAGACGAATGGCCAGGTGGAGAGAGTGTGAATCAGATTCTGGGATGTTACCTGCGCCATTACGTAGTCTGCACGACCAAAATGTCTGGGCCAACTTACTTCATTGGGCTGGAATTTTCATTATAATTATCTAAGTCAGAGTCCCGCCGGGCTGCCTCTCCCGTCTAAGTTGTGTGTACCGGCTTCTTTCATCCCCGCCCACCTCTCCCGCTAGCATTCCTCATCCGAAACGTCCCAGCTGCTGACTCTCTGGTCCAGGACATCATAGGGACATTTGGTCCCTGGACCCGCCAATCCCTGCTCGTGCGTCTGGACAGCATGAAGGCGCAGGCAGATTTAAAAAGAAGAAGGCCCTCCTCCTGTCTTCTCCACCGGGTGACCAAGGTGGGGCTGTCAGCCCGTTATGTCCGCCTCAAAAATCCCCTCCTACAAACTGGGACCCCACTTTGTAGGGACCTTCGAGGTCCTTAAGCGATTAAAACCGAGTGGCCGTAATAACACTCCGGCTCCCTCCTACCATGCGTTTTTTAATCCCGAAAACTCCTTCCATGTCTCGCTACTAAAACCCCTGGTCCTTATCGCTTCTCTCAGAAGGCGTGTCATCCTCCATCTGTGGCTGATGCGCTTATGTCACCTTTGTGGTTAATAGAAATCCTGGGTATGGGAGGACTAGAGGGAAAACGATATTTTTTTCTAGTCGACTGGAAAAAAAAAAACAAAAAAGGGGTCGGGCCCGAGGGAAAGATCGGTGGGAGCCGGAGAGAACATCCCCCATGGACCGCAGCATTATTCAGAAATTTTTCCACTCTAAAAGGAAGGGAGGGACCAAGGCGGGGGGGGGTTCCGGGTCGCAGGCGCATCCGTGCCCCGGACTCTGAGCGGCGACCCCGTCCCGCACTCGGGTCCGGGGTCCGCTCATCCCTCTGCCGGGTCCCCAGTGGACTTACCGGCCCGCTCTGCCCCGTCCCGTCTCGGTCCCCCGGCAGGTGCGCTGCGCCGGCCCCTTAGGGAGGCGCCGCTCGCGGCTGTCTGAGATCTTAATGGACAGTGCGCGGTAATTGGCCCTGCTCCTATTTTAGCCCAGCCTGCTTCCCCAGTGGCCCTTCACCGGTTCTTTAGTGCCATGCCTATTGGGAAAGCGTTCCAGAAAGCCTTGTCTTGCCTTACCGTTTGTTAACGAAAACCCTTTTGCTTACGTTTACGACACACGATACTTGCCGCCTGCCCTGACCTTCTGCCTGGTCTATACGTTCACGAACACTCAGCCACCTGCCATGACTATCTTGCTGTCCCGACTATAGCCTGACTTGCCGATTCTGTACCAAGCCTACCCTTGGCCGCCCACCGCAGGCAAGCCCCGCCAGTTGGTAGTGACTGGTGGACTCCCGCCGCTAGCAAGTCCTTCCGCTTTGCGGCAGGGCTCTGGTGAAATACTGGGACCCACTTAGATTCCACATCCCTGGTGTGGGTTACGCTATCGCCTGCGGTGGTCCAGAGGATCCACCTCCAGACCGTTACACTTGCGTAGAAACATCTCTCTATAAAGGACAACAAGGCAAACAATTTTTTCAGTTGGAAACTCAAATTACAGGTGGTGACCCCAACGGTTGAAGCCTTATCACATGTGGTGTTGTCAGTTATCTAAACAGCAGTGGATCTCTCCCTGGGCTCCCCCCCTCCTTATATATCACCTTGTTTCCATATTGCCCCAAATTCCCCCTCAGCACTACATATGTCTCCTCCAAATTTATAGGGGACTTTACTGACAATTGGGGGTCTGGAACTTGCCCATATTAAGTGGCAGAAAGTTAAACCAATATTTTTTGTACCCTTTATTAATATGGGTAAATTAAACAAATTTTAATTTGGGGGGGGGACATTAAATGAGTTGGGAACCCCATTTGGGTTCCTTTATCGTTGTTTAAGGGGGGGGAGGGTAACCCCCCACAAACCCATTTCCTATCTTACATTGGTTTCCTTTTTCCCCTCCTTTGGTGTAACTAAAGGTAAATTGGGCGTTTTTATTTGGGGAGGTCTTAATCCGGGTTTTTCACCCACCAACATTTTTCTTAAAAATTCTGTTTATGGGGACCAGGGGGGGGTCACGGGGCAATAATTAAATTAGGGGTTGGGTTTTCCAGGCCTAACAAAAGATTTTTTGCTTTTTAAACATTATAGGAAGGACCACTTAAATGAAGTCGGGTTTTTTTCCAAACATAATTTTTAATTGGCCTTTTTATATTTTTTTTTTTTTGGCTTGGGAGGGGAGTGAATAAATATCAACATTTTAACAAAGTGGAGTTTTTAACACCTTTGGAGGGGTTGGGGGGCTTTCTGGTTTTCCCCCCAAGTGACCACACACCTTGTGTACCTCTTCTGCCCCGCTGTTTGTTCTATCTGATAACAGGAAGTGATGTCATCACACAGGTCGCCACAGCACAGAACTGTGGGCAGTGAGAGCTTGTGTGTTATCTAATCTTTCAGACAAAAGACAGTAATTACTAGTGTTTACTTTAACTCAGAAGCTTATTTGGTTCATGACAGCATGATGTTTTATATAATTAGCAGAGTCTGAATACACAGAGGCTCATATGCTAATTACAGACAACTTGACCAGGAAGTGACAGAACAAAGCAGCATTATTTCATTAAGGCATCCTATGAAACTTTGAGATGAGACAACCCCTTTAATGTTTATACTATGCAATTACTGCACTGCTTCTTTTACAGTATACTGCTGGATACATTGAGCAATCTTCATTTACAGGTTCACAATCTGCTAATATTGCAATGTTTATCATACTCTAATTTTATCAAACAATGTTGGACGATTCATATTCCACTGTCCATAAAATGTCATCACAGTGACCTCTGACGATGCTGAATGATCTCTATCTAAATATTCCCAATTTATCAAAACTGTAATGTTAACTACATATGTAAGGGAAAGGACTGGTTGTTTCACCATGCCCAACCTTCCTTGGTTTCAATGTTTTATATGTAAAACTCTGTAAAAAAAATGTTGGGAAAAAAAAAACAGAAGGCACAATTAAATTTTTTTCCTGTTCACCCCAAAATGTTTTTTTTGGGGGGATGGGACAAGAGGGAACAGACACTTCAGCTGTATAACTTGTTTTCCTTTGGTCCCATTTTAAATACATTTTCTTCTATTAGATATTCCTTTTTAAATAGAAATAATTTTCTGCAGCGCGCCACACCGCAGACATCCATCACGTCAAGTAGGGAACCTGTTCAAAAGTAGTAGTCCGGAGGTAAGGGGGGCTCAAGCTAAAGTTTTGCACCCACGCCCATGAGTCTTTAGCTACGCCCCTGCTTACAGCTCTGTAGTCTTGTGCACTACAGTTTACCAACCTCCTGCACTCATGTCACTGTAACTGGATCAGCATTTTTTTACCATATAGTATAAATGATGTTATGTTTTAATAGATTTGACTTATACGGATGCTGTAATGCCAATTATGTGTAACTTTTTATTCTTTTATTTGTAATATAGCAAAAGGGGGAAGTTTTAAACTTTTTTTATTTTTAATATTTTTTTTAAATCTACCTGTAGGTCCTTTAGGATGATTGACCACTAAGGGGTGGGATCGCTTGTTTATTGTTCTGAAATATATATTTATATTGCAGAAAGGTCTCCTATTACATCAGGCATCCTCAAACTGCGGTCCTCCAGCTGTTTAGAAACTACAACTCCCATCATGCCGACTGTTATAGATTATATAAATGCATGATGGGAGTTGAGGTTTCCAAAAGCTGGAAGGCTGTAATTACATCATGCCTATAGCAAGGTGTTTTAGGGGTAGTAACACGGCAGCTATGGAGGCTTTCTTTAGGCCCTTGGCTGCTATATCAATTGCTTGGCACCCAAAAAAATCTTGGGCGGAATAATTACTCATTGACTTAGGCCCTGTTCACACGATGGATTTGGCCGCGGTTATGGCCGCGGGTTCCAATGTGGTTTCCGTGGCCAAAACCGCGTCCAAATCGAGCCTTTAGTTTATTTAAACAAGGTTCCTATTGGAAACCGTGTTAATTTCACACGCCCGCGCATTGGCGCGTGTGTCGAGAACTATTCTGTCAATTTCTTGACAGGGAGTTGCTCAGAGCTTGACGCGGCGACACGCGCGATGTTGCCGCGGGAATCGCCAAGGTGTGGTGGGTGCGGCGGCTGGCCCGCGGATTGCCCCCTGCTATTAACTTTTGCGCATGGGGGCAAATAATGAATTAATAATCTTTATTTATATAGCGCCAACAAATTTCGAGCCACTTTTTACAATGTAGAGGGTATAATTTACAGACAAAAAAGACAGAATTAACAGTGAAAGCTACTTACAGGTGAGACACAAGGTGTGAGGGCCCTGCTCGCAAGAGCTTACAATCTAAGACCCTCTCCGCAAGCAGCGCTCCGCAAGCAGCGTTGGGAGGGGCGAGTTTGCGGCGAGGATAGGACGAGGTTTGGCCGCGGGAACCGCGGCCAAACCCGCCGTGTGAACAGGGCCTTAGAAACAGCAGTCGTGATCAATGCAGCATCTAAAAGGTTAGAAAGCTGGGATTAGAGCTGTAAAAATCAGCCGTTACAGCGAGTGAATCAGCTCCATACTCCCTTACTGCCATTATGACTTACCAGTACATCAAATGTCGGTAAAGGGTTAGCTTACCTTTCAGTATGGCTTCCAATCAAGATTCAAACCCCTGATGCACCGGAATAAGGGTTAGAAAAAAAAACCCAAAAACCTGAATTGGGGACGTCTCAAACTCGTCCTAAACATAGTTCAATTGAGCCAATATTAATCGAACAGGTACCTATTTCAGCAACACTACTAGCTATATTGTTACAAGGTCTCCTGACAATAATATAATTGCAAAGTGTTTAACTGTTGGAACCTCCTAGAAAACATATGTGATCTATGGGGGAACCTGGCTGCAAGTGTTTAGCCCACCTGCAGCACCACCACACTGGAAATTAAAGTGGTACGTTAGCCTATCTGAGGGCAGTTCATGATAAGTTTGGGGACATATATGGTAGTTTTATGTGATTTTATATAGCATTTTGATGTAAAACGCTGTACACAGCCATATCAGGACATAATAAAAAACAAATGGCCCTTAGAAGGTCTTAAAATTAGGTAAATAAAACATCAGATGAAAAACCAACATGAAAAATTACACCATGTCATTATTTAACAAAAATTAGGCCAAAATGCAGAAGCAGAATATGAAAAATGAAATACACACATCTTCCAAAGAAATTAAGAGGGTAAGTAGCTATAAGGTATCTATTAACAATTGTGACCACCTCTGTAAAAGCAGAGGTTTTTGAAGTTTGCTGGTCTGCAGCATTCTTGTGTGTATTAAAATAATGACAAAGAGGAAAGACATCAGCAATGAACTAAGAAAAGCAATTGTTGTGGTCTATCAATTTGGAAAGGATTATAAATCAAGGTAAGAACAATCAGAAGTCCATTATAAGACAGTAAGAAAGATTATTCACAAGTGGAAAACATTCAAGACCGTTAAAATATGCCCCAAGGTCTGATTGTGCAACTCTCAGAGAAATGAAAAAAAAAAAAACTAGAGCTACATCTCAGGGTCTGCAGGCCCCAGCTAGCATTTTAAATGTTCAACTTCATAACAACACAATTAGAAAAAGACTGATCAAGTTTAGCTTTTTTGGAAGGATTGCCAGGAGAAAGCTTCCTTTTTTCTAAAAGAACATGGCAGTGTGGGTTAGGTTTGCAAAGTTGCATCTAAACAAAGCACTAAGCGTGCAGTCAAAGGACCTGGTCACCTTACAGCCATAGAGTTGACCATGAATTACCCTGTATACCAAAGTTTTCTAAAGTTAAATGTAAGGCCTCTATCCAACATCTAAAGCTTGGCCAAAACTGGATCATGCTACTGGAGAAAGGGCAATACATTACGTGGAAATCCCTAAAGAAGCATTTATGCTGTCTATCATACATGAAAAAACTTTGAGATTCTCGGTTCACATATTTTGATCAAAATGTTTAAGCTGCCCACGACTTTCAACGTGATCTCAAATAGGGCAGTCCTACACTATCTTTTACCTCTCAATAGAGCCACATTCAGGCCTCTCACTGGGTCCACCGACCTCCTTTATCCAGAGAGAAAAAAATATAAAAACACCCAACCTGCAAGCTGCACTTCTTATGACAGCCTGTGAGAGTGGGCAGGTGCAGAAAATCAAAATGGAGGCACCCTTTCCTCCCCATATAGGTTAAAATCAATATATACCAAATATAACGTATGGTTCTGCACAAAAAACACTTCTGAAAAAACATATGCAAACCTTGGTGCCACTGGCAGGGCATATACATGTACACACGCACTCCACTGCCAGCGGCACACTACTGCAAAAAGGGCAATACATTACGTGGAAATCCCTAAAGAAGCATTTATGCTGTCTATCATACATGAAAAAACTTTGAGAGTCTCGGTTCACATATTTTGATCAAAACATGTTTAAGCTGCCCATGACTTTCAACGTGATCTCAAATAGGGCAGTCCTACACTCTCTTTTACCTCTCAATAGAGCCACATTCAGGCCTCTCACTGGGTCAACCGACCTCCTTTATCTCTCTGGATAAAGGAGGTCGGTGGACCCAGTGAGAGGCCTGAATGTGGCTCTATTGAGAGGTAAAAGATAGTATAGGACTGCCCTATTTGAGATCACGTTGAAAGTCGTGGGCAGCTTAAACATCTTTTGATCAAAATATGTGAACCGAGAATCTCAAAGTTTTTTCATGCTACTGGAGAGTGACCCAGCACACCAGCAATCTATAACAGAATAGCTGAGAAAGGAAAGAATGAAGGTGTTGCAATAGTCTAGTCACAATCCAAACCTTGTCCAAATTAAAACTGTTGTGGGGGGATTTTGAAAGACCTGTGCATAAACAAATTCCCACCAACCTCAATGATCCGAAGAAGAGTGAACACAATTCCTCCAGAGCAAAGTGAGACATTGATAAAGTCGTACAGAAAACAATTATTTCAAGTTATTACTGCTAAATTCGGTTGTACAAGCCATTGATTCATGGGGTGCACTTACTTTTTCACTCATGGCTTTTTAATTTTTGTTCAATAACTAATGATACGGTGTAATCCGTGCTATGTCGTTGTTGTTCATCTGAGGTTATATTTACCGCTTTTTAAGACCTTCTAAGGAGAAGATATTTTGATTATGTCCTGTAAAACCATAGAATGACAGTAAATGCTGCCAGGACTTACAGAGAAAGTCCCACTTCTCTTGCCCGCACCGAGTGTTTACAGCTCTCCCTGTATGAGTCTGAATATGGAGAGAACGCTCAATTACTCTCTGTAGGTAGGAAAAGCAAGACTTACACAGTCTATTGCCTGAAAATGCAGAATTAAATCATAGAATACTGCAGTATATATCCCCAGGCTCACCGTCCCCCTACTAATCTCTTGCCCTTAGATAAGGGAGCATAGGAGACCTGACATGTTAAAGGGGTTGTCTCATCTCAAAGTTTCATAGGATGCACGAATTAAATAATGCTGCTTGGCTCTGTCACTTCCTGGTCAAGCTGTCTGTAATTAGCATATGAGCTCTGTTATTCAGACTTCTAATTAGATAAATCTCATGCTGTCAGGATCAGGGAAGCTTCTGAGTTAAAGGAAACAGTAGTAATTACTGGCTTTTGCCTGAAAGATCAGATAACAAACAAGCTCTCACTGTCCGGAGTTCTGTGCTGTGTGACCTGTGTGATGACATCACTCCCTGCTATCAGATAAAACAAACAACAAACAGCAGGGGGGGGGGAGTACATAGGTCGGTTACTTGGGGAACCAGAGAGAGCACAGAAGGTGATAAAATCACTTGTAGCGCCTTAACAAAAAAAAAAACAACGCAGTATATATGGAAAACATCTTTATTAAGAGACACCAACATGTTGAAAGCTAAACAATGAAGAGAAAAAACACCGTTAAGCATTGCACAGCTTCCTCTGGAATCAGAAGTGCTGGTTCTCCAGATGCTCTTTGTAGGCACTCTCCTTTCTAGCTAGTAATGACATTGAAAAAAGAGGCATCAGCTTACAACACCATAAGCTGATGCAGCCATTATCTGCTGCGCAGTTCAATTAATATACTTAACTATATCAAAATCAAATGCTTTACCGATATCCTGGTGGGCATCTGTACATATCCCCTGCCTACTGTTATAAGGAATATTTATCATTGCATTTGCACTTAGTTCTCTGTTTGTTGCCTGATGCTCCATTGTCCATGCATTCGACGTATCAGAAAATGTGACTCATCGGAGAAGTGACCCTTTGCCAATCATTGGAGATTCAATCCCAATATTGCAGTGAAATTTTTTTTTAGATTCTGCTCATGCAATTTCCTGAGCAGTGACTTCTGTCTGCTCCGAGGCCCCATACACAGTAGGGGTAGCAGAGGTGCAGTGACACCTGTCTGCTCCGAGGCTTCATACACAGTATGGGTACCAGAGGTGCAGTGACACCTGTCTGCTCCGAGGCCCCATACACAGTAGGGTTAGCAGAGGTGCGTGACACCTATCTGCTCCGAGGCCCCATACACAGTAGGGTTAGCAGAGGTGCAGTGACATCTGTCTCCTCCGAGGCCCCATACACAGTAAGGGTAACTGAACTGTTGTGTTATAGCCACCTGGGTCATTTTGGAAGTGAGCCACGGTATCGTGTCACTCCACCCTTACGTACCTTCGTTCACATCTCACATCAATGGTGCATTGAGCTCCACAGTTTCAACATCACTTATTCACAGGGGCACCATTTGTCCACTCACAATACACTTTCACCAAAGCAGCAGACAAACAGATCCCAACCTACACAGTGTCAATAATATTGCTATATCATATTTATATCATCCCTTTTGAAACTTTAATAACTCTTCTCTTTAACCTATTACAGCAACAAGGGATGTGTGTGCAGACAGCCTATCACATACCTTGTATACTAACCAACCCAGCTCACCCCACACACCACTTCCTTCATGAGCTACGCACTGCTGATGTTGAAAGTGGGAGGTGGTCATAATAGTGTGACTCGACTGTGGAATATCACTGTTACAGGACCCCTGAGATTGAGGATTTATTCATTTTTACACACTGTGGTATTCCTGCTTTATGAGGTATTTGTACAATATTTGTTGGTTTTCTGTTTGTTTGCTGGTTTTCATTCCATGAGTGTCGGGAAATCAGATTCACAATGACAATTTTTTTTTACCTTCAACACTAGGCTGACTTTTTTTTACGTTTTAATTGACCTGTATACTTTTTTTTTTTTAAATTGTGTGTTTTTATTAACAGGTTCAAAAGGTGCTTAAAGTGACCCCAGAAACTGACCTATCCCCTACCTTGACCCAACATGGCCCACATTTACTACTGCAGTCAAGCAGTGTAGACAAATGCGCCAGATTCATCCTAGTGGCTTATGATGTTCAATAATTTTGGTGCGTCTTTGGACTTGTTTGGATTTTATAGACAGCTATCAGTACTTTGTACTTTGTACGCCTGAATTTTGGCACATTTGCGGTACAACATGTTGTATCATGCGTCACATCCTGCAAAGCCACATGCTCCTTTAGCTATGCCACACCCTCTTGTCAGACTGGTTATCAAAAGTGTCTAAATTCCATAATAAATGTGTCTGTAACACGCTGCGGAAAAAATGCGCCACTTCTTGACACATTCTACGACACTTTTTCGGCATTTACAATAGTAAATGTGGGCCACTGTATAGTTAGTACGGTTGAAAAAAAGTCATGTGTCCATCAAGTTCAACCAAGGCCGGAGAAAATGTGGGTGAAGGGAGAGAAACAACAGCTTTAAGCCCAGCCTCCCCACTGGTTGATGCCCTCGAACGCACAAGGCAAGAACCAATCTGCTCCAGTGGAGACCATATCTCTGACCCCAGAGCCTCCACCAGCCAGAATCGGGAATTTTACATAGCTACGTACGCCTTAATATTCTTTAGTTCCAGGTAGGTATCTAAGCCTTTCTTGAAACACTCTACAGTTCCTGCTGTGACCAGCTCCTCAGGCGGCTATTCCACAGATTCACAGATCTTACAGTAAAGAACGCTCTTCTCCTCTGGAGACTGGAGTCCCATTTTCCAGCTGGCTGTCGAATAGTTGCTTAAAATTCGAGTTGGGACGACTCTAAAGCACAACTGGCTTAGTTACAAATGATCCTTTTTGATACTTGTGGCCCATAGGCTTCTATAAGGTTACATTTTTCGAGAGCCATGCAAACATTTTTGGAATATCTATGCATCTAGGTCATTGAGTAGTGGAGGTTCACGAAAGGTGACCACATGTGATGATGTGGAGTTCATGAGGCTGTTCTGTCTATATCTGCGATTTGCAGGTATTTTGAAGTACTTTGCCTCTGGCATATGATTGCACTTGAAATAACCTCCAATGATGTAAACGCAGAAGGCATCGGTCACTAGCTGTAATGGCTTGATTTCTGCAAGAATAAATCCTGTTCTTGTAAGCTGCATCCATTAGAAGTTACCTATACAGCATGTACTTTTCATGTGAAATCTTTATATGTCTCAGTATTGTGTCATAAGCACAGAAACATCTCACATTATGTACTCAATAGGTTGCACATGAGACTTTTACTTGCTGCTTTTTCTATACATTTCCACATTCGGATCAAATTGATATATTACACTGGCTGATCAGTGCTGCTTTTATGTATATGAACCACGTGTGTGTACTGTTCTTTATTGCCATGTAAACAGTTTTTATCTCACTGGAACATATTCTTTCTATTTTGCAAATTCCTAGGATATTGTAAATTCCCTCCAGACCCAGAAGCACCTGCTGCCTACAGGTAAGGACATGACTTGCCCTGAGTCACTGCTAACATTTCACAACTGCATTGACTCTTCCAGGTTATTTGCTATTTAGTGTTTGACTTCCATTTACTCATTTATTGTATTACTCCTGTAGTGTAAAGCTAGACACACAGGGTGGAAACATTCCCAGCAAATCCGCAGTGAAATTCCTCTTGAAAATCCACACCCTTATGCCCATTGTACTGCAGAATGGAACAGAGCCATTTTTTGGACCAGATCGAGGCTATAAATTTATTTATTTTTTAAGAAAAATGCCTGAATAAAAAAACATGTTTAAAAAAAAGAAAAATGTTTTACAGAAATTTCAAAAATGTGCTTAAATATTCTTCTATACTTTAACAGACTTGTATCAACATTTCTTTACATGTTCCACCTACTAACACATAGAGAAAGAGGTATTTCCACCACAGTGATTAGGTTTAAACATGTGAGGAAAGGTGCATAAGGACTATTACCAAATACACTGCTGTTCTAATGTTGCTCCATTTCACAGTTAGAACAGTTCTTATCTCTTGCTTGTGTACAGAAGCTTCCCTAGGTTACCAACCATCTCTCTTTGCTCTAAAAGCAGTGACTGGGATGTTGACCTCACTCCCTGTTGTGTCTTATCAGCAGCACAGGAGCTTCCATATCTTTCTTACTGACAAACTTTAACCCTTTAGAGTTTTGTGGCCTTGTGCCCTGCTGTTTAGACTCCTTCATCACCAATGTCCCTCTAACAGGCTCAGCTTTGAATTGCAGAACTGAAATGTCAGTCAGAGCTGTAGAACCACGCACAGTCTGAACAGGAAGTGGGAGACTGAAGCTGGCTGTGAAGAGCAGGTTCTGTGAAACAGACAAATGGGAAAATCCATTTACAGTGGTTGAACAGTATACAAAAAACTAAATAATAAGGTACTGCTTCCCTAAAGGAAACAAAAAAGATACTCACCTTGCTCCTCAACTTGGTTCCAGTCATAGCTCCCCAGTCTCCTGATTACGTCCGATGGGGACATCATTGCTGGTGCCACCATCAGGGCAGTACTGTCTTGATAGCAATAAGGTAAAACATTGCACTGGGCCCTACCCAAGCACATGACATTAGGCTATGCCTCTATAGCTCCTCCAGCAGCTGTGGGATGCAGTCGACTCCAGATACCTGTGGCAACCTGCCAGGACCTTATTGAGTCACTCAATTCTATTTGACTGTGTGTAAGTATCTTTACTTCTGTATAGGGTTTACTGATATTAGATTGAGATAATTTTCCATAAGAACACAAGATAGGATGCACACAAACTGCAACTAGACTAAAACTTGCCAAATACTGCAAAATACTGCACACTGTTTGAAAATAAACCGGTGGTCATAATAATGTGAATGTACTGTGTAGCTCTTGCTGTAAGGGTATTGTCAGGACTGGTCAGCTGACAACACATCTGCCTATTTTGACTTCTGGGACTGAGTGAAAGTCTCAGCAGCAGCACTGAACAGTGTAAGCTGTGACTGAAGCACCTGGGTCAGACATGTAATAACCCTAGAGCTGTCCTTTATGTTTTTCTCTGCCTCTTTCTCTCTCCAGCCACTTCTTCCTCCCTTCTCCATAGTTTTCTATAGGCAGCTAGTAACCTGATCCTTCAGTGATCAGACATTCCTTTATTACAAGCAGGGTAAATATGAATTTAGTAAGGCAGGGGTAACAAGGAGCCTGATAAATTGAGGAAGAGGCACTTTTCTTAAAGATACACTACTCACAAATGGTCTGAGGTGAAACCTGGTGCCTCTCACCTCCCTTAAACGTGCCTGGAGTTGTGTGGCATTCACCATCCGGTTCCACAGGGCCCTGGTTACAATGAAGCGGTCATCAGTGTGTGATGGAGCAAAAAGACGTCCACTTCTTTGCCTTTCTGTGACTCTTCCAGTCCTTCTATATCGCTGATAAAGCCTGCTGATGGCACTCTGTGACACTCTAAGCTCAGTGGACGCTTCCGTCTGAGAGCATCCTGCTTGAAGCCTCACAATGGCGAGGTACTGTAGATCAATTGTAAGGTGTTGTCTTGGTCTCATGGTGCCAAAGGTGGAGGACTGTTTAAATCTCAATTTAAATCAATTCGCTAAATTTATTAGGTGATTCAGGAATCAAACACCTTTTGGGAATTTTGCCATTAAGCTCCTTGTTAGAGATCGGCAAGTTGTGCAAAAAATACTGAAACATTGAACAGTTTGACACGTGCATCTAAAGGGGAAGAGATCAGCTCCTATAGTTCATTAAATTTTTTTTTACAGATTTTATGTTCATACTGAAATTTCAACCAAAATCCAAATATCCCAAACTTTTTGTGAGTAGTGTGTATTACGAAGATTACCAAATTCACTTGTACTATTGATTTAGGCAAAGTTCATGGAGCACTTGGTGTCCTTTTAAGGCTAAAGTCTATGAGTATCAAATAGTCCATGGGTCTTTACCCCGCATCTTGTAACTGAGGCCTTGACCACCTTTGGCAGCAAGAAAGTTAAGGACATAAAAGGGTATAATTATTTTGGTCTCTAGTCCAGTGGTCATCGTTCAGTTGTTTACTGCCCTCTTTTGTATTCTTCTTCCATAATCTGCACTGATTACAGGGGTGCAAGGAGGTGAGCCTCATAGTTTCTATTACGCCAACTACTCTGGTAATTACATTCATTTTAAGGTGACATGTAGGCAGCAGTGTTGGAGGTTCATGATCTTCTGCTCTGCGGTCCACAGTGGTTTGTCAGTTAGGCAGCCTTTCTGTCTTTTTGGCATCCAAAAATCATTACAGCCCAGGACAAGGTAAGGGTGTGTTTCCACTGCACAGGACAAATACCGGTCGGTTTGCCGGACGTTTGTTATCCTGTTTTGTGGCTGTCCCCACGCCCGCGGGGGGGGGGGGGAAGGCTTTTCTCCGCGATGAGCACTCCCCCTTCACATTGAGAAGCGCAGATTCCATCCCAAAACCGGACGGAAGATTGTGCTTCTACAATGTGTTGCAGCCAGACAGCGGGCGGCAAAACCGCCGGACGGAATACCCGTGCAGTGGGGACTGCTGCACGGGTTTTCCATAGAGCACCATTGTGCTCATTTTCGACCGGTTTTTCAGGCGGTCTGAAAAACCGCAAACCGGCTGAAAAACCGGCCGAAAACCCGTGCAGTGGGGACATGGTCTAAAGTTGTCACTATCTATGAGGTGCACACAGTAAGGTAGATCATAAAATTAATACTAATAATATTTTGCAATGGAATACCCTGTTTGGCAAAGATGCATTGATTATTTCAATGTTTTACTGGATTTATTATATTATCATGAATATTAATACCAGCATTACATCCTGTGCAGGTTACAGCCTCTGCTTTGATGGGGTGGCTTCTCTAGGTTATTACAATGGTTCCATTTCCATAACGGAATCGGGCCTGGATTGTCTGAACTGGGCTGAATTTCCTGACTACATGAAGCAATATCCAGGACGAGGACTTGGGTCTCACAACTACTGCAGGAATCCAGACAGAGGAAGTACACCATGGTGCTTTTATCGGCAGCAATCAGGAATGATCAGCTGGGCTCACTGCGACTGCAGTCAGGGTACGTGTATGGTTCGCCACTACGAAGGCTGGCTTCACATGCTGCTTTTTTTGTTTACCTTTTGATGCATCAAAATCTGCAAACAGTAATAACGCTTGAGTTTTTAAAAATGCATGTTTTATAATTAACTCAAAGGGGTTGTCCCATCTGGCTGTTTTCACTTATAAAGCTTAGAAGGCTCAGCCTTTTGTGCAGGCTCCGGGAGGGGCTACAGCAGTGACTGACATTTAAGCTCTGCTGGCTCCTATTCCTAGCTGAACCTCTAAGTGGGACATTACTGTTGGAGTGGTTGTGAAAAACACTGTCTGAGCCGGATGCCTGGCTATAAATGTGAGCTAGAAGAGATGTACTTGTCATGAGAGGAAGCTTCTAGTAATAGAGAAACGCTTACATACTGCCAATTCACCCTGATAGCTGCTAAATGACTATGCTATCTTTGATATTAAAAACACAGCTATGCACTCTGCAGACCTGACAGGATGGCACAATGTTTCTCCCTAGTCAATAACTCTAATTAAAATATTTCTTAGTAGACAGATTAGAGAGCGAGAAGCTCTGTTTTGTTAATAAGACATAGCAGGGAGTTGTATTCACAGCCCTGTCATTGCTAGAGCAGAGATAGGTGGTTGATAACCTAGGGAAGCTTGTGTATACAAGCAGGAGTTAAAGGTGTTGTCTCACTACAAGGATTGCTTATTCTGTTAAAGATCTTGCAAAAACAAGTCACTTTGCAATATATGTCCATTAACAGTGTCCTACCTATTCCTAGATATCCCCTCTTGTATGGGCTGCATCAGCTCCTCAAGTCGCTATAGCTACAGACCTGTTTAATCTCTGCTGACAGGCTGCCAGTGCTGGTTGCTATAGCTACAGACCTGGCTTCTACTGCAGCCTAATAGAAACCAGTAAGGACGCCCCTGAATTCAAAATGAAACCAAGAAAGCAGGATGAATCAATGTAGTGAGACAACCCCCTTAAGATCTGCTCTAACTCTGAAAAGATTACTTAGTAATAGTCTTTATTTACCTTTGCCTGCACGTTTAAAGCTAATGAGATGGGAATTATCCTTTACATTTGGGACACCTAGGTGAAATCTTTATCAAATTTAATTTGATTAAAAAGGCAGGCGTTTTTAAACACATAAGAAAGTGAAAAAATTCAATGTTTGAATCCGGCTTCAGTGTTTGTACAGAAGGGATCAAATTACAGATCCCATGACTCCACATTGGAAGTTGATTAGTGTATTCACTTATTTATAAATCAAAATTTATTTGGTTGTGAAATATTGAAATGAAAATATGTAAATATGTACGTATGCCATCATTTAAAAGGCTTGCATAAAGTTAGAAAAAAAAGACATGGCGATATCATATAACCCTATATATCACAGAGCTCAGCTCCTCTCCACTATCATATAACCCTATATATCACAGAGCTCAGCTTCTCTCCTCTATCATATAACCCTATATATCACAGAGCTCAGCTTCTCTCCTCTATCATATAACCCTATATATCACAGAGCTCAGCTTCTCTCCTCTATCATATAACACTATATATCACAGAGCTCAGCTCCTCTCCTGCTCTATCATATAACCCTATATATAATAGAGCTCGGCTCCTCTCCTGCTCTATCATATAACCCTATATATCACAGAGCTCAGCTCCTCTCCTCTATCATATAACCCTATGTATCACAGAGCTCAGCTTCTCTCCTCTATCATATAACCCTATATATCACAGAGCTAAGATGCTATCCTCTATCATATAACCCTATATATCACAGAGCCCAGCTTTTATCCCTCTATCATATAACCCTATATATCACAGGGCTCAGCTCCTCTCTATCATATATCCCTATATATCACAGAGATCAGCTTCTCTATCATATAACCCTATTTATCACAGAGCTCAGCTTCTCTCCTCTATCATATAACCCTATATATCACTGAGATCAGCTTCTCTCCTCTATCATATAACCCTATATATCACAGAGCTCAGCTCCTCTCCTCTATCATATAACCCTATATATCACAGAGCTCATCTCCTCTGCTCTATCATATAATCCTTCATGTCACAGAGCTCAGCTTCTCTCCTCTATCATATAACCCTATATATCACAGAGCTCAGCTTCTCTCTTCTATCATATACCCCATATATCACAGAGCTCAGCTTCTCTCCTCTATCATATAACCCTTTATATCAGAGTGCTCAGCTTCACTGCTCTACCATATAACCCTATATATCACAGAGCTCAGCTTCCCCTCCTCTATCATATAACCCTATATATCACAGAGCTCAGCTTCACTGCTCTATCATATAACCCTATATATCACAGAGCTCAGCTTCTCTCCTCTATCATATAACCCTATATATCACAGAGCTCAGCTCCTCTCCTCTATCATAAAATCCTATACGTCACAGAGCTCAGCTTCTCTCCTCTATCATATAATCCTATATATCACATAGCTCATCTCCTCTCCTCTATCATATAATCCTATATGTCACAGAGCTCAGCTGCTCTCCTCTATCATATAATCCTATATATCACAGAGTTCAGATACTCTCCTCTATCATATAATCCTATATATCACAGAGCTAATCTCCTCTCCTATATCATATAACCCTATATATCACAGAGCTCATCTCCTCTCCCCTATCATATAATCCTATATATCACAGAGCTCAGCTTCTCTCCTCTATCATATAATCCTATACATCACAGAGCTCAGCTTCTCTCCTCTATCATTTAACCCTATATATCACAGAGCTCAGCTTCTCTTCTCAGATAGGACAGAAAAAATCACCTGACAGGTTTGTTTTA
The DNA here is from genome assembly GCA_025379985.1 of Phyllomedusa bahiana. Classification (NCBI taxonomy): domain Eukaryota; kingdom Metazoa; phylum Chordata; class Amphibia; order Anura; family Hylidae; genus Phyllomedusa; species Phyllomedusa bahiana. The sequence continues at coordinate 58,004 of JAODAL010022726.1, forward strand.
AGGTGAAGGAAAAATAGTATTTTGCTAAATGCCTTGACCATTTGTTATCTGTTTCTTGCTGACAAACACAAATCCTTCCTACAGGTGCTATCCGCCTGCTGGGTGACCGCTCTTCCCGCAGTGGTGGAGTACTGCTCTATGTAAAAGGGATTTGGGGAACCATATGTAGCGACTACTGGACAGACTGGGATGCAAGTGTGGTTTGCAGACAGCTTGGGATCAGGTGAGTTCTGCTATTTTGAGCATGGCTGTACTGGTTGCTTCATAGGTGCTATTTCATTATAATCCATCCTCACTCATGAGCTTGAGAGTCTTTTTTTGTTCTTGTCATGGTGTCTTTTTAATTGAATCATAAACCGGCCATAGGTACGGTAATAGTGTTATGCACAGAAGTCAATCTTTCCAAGTTTTCCTTGTAGCTTGATGAATTGTTCTTACCATAGAAATAGAATGGTCGATTTAGCTGACCTGACGGACCTGGTTGTTGTAGAGTAGGGGTGAGTAAGCTGTAAGTTGGCGGTCAGTTATTTTATATCTATGGTCAATTCTACACACATAATTAAAGAGCACCTGTGACATCTCCCGACCTGCCTATTTTTAGTAAATACTTCTGTGAAATAACAATTCTGGGGCATCTTCTCTTATATCTCTGTGTTGTGCTGTTCCCCTGTTATTCCTCCTTGAAATGTATCACTGAATCTGTCAGCTGGGCGTTAACATTCCAGTTTCCAGAGGGGCGTGTCACAGCACACACTGACTGTCAGCACTGATTAGACAATGTCAGACTATGCAGAGACACAGCCACAAAAGATAACGCCCAGCTGACCGATTCAGTAATACATTTCTAGGAGGGATAACAGGGGAACAGCACAACTCAGAGATATAAGAGAAGAGGCTCCAGGGTTGTTATTTCACAGAAGTATTTACTAAAACAGACATGAGGAATTACTACAAGTCCTCTTTAACACCTGAAAAGTAGTTAAAGGAGTTGTCTCCCCACAGGGTTTCAAAGAATGCATGAAAGAAATTATCTGTCACTTCCTGGTTCAGACTAATTTGCATAAACTCCGTGCTTGTACAGCATAAGCTCCGTGCTTTCAGATGCTAATTAGATTAGATTAGCTTCTCAAACTACTCAAAGGACTTCTTATCTGATCCCCAAAACAAAAGCCCTAATTACAGAGCTGTTTACTTGAGATAAATCAAGCTTTTTACTGTCTGGCAGCACAGGACACTGACTGACACTGCTGACCTGTGTGATGACTCACTCTCTGTTATCTCATTGAACAAACAGCCCCCAGAGATTTGTTTACTGAGGAAACTGAAATAGCCACAGAGGTAATAAATTCACTTGTATTCTTTAGGGAAAACAGAGGAACAATGCAATATATTTGGAAAATGTCTTTATTTTGTGTTCCCTACAATTTGAAAGCTATTCTTTGTAGCGAGACAACCCCTTTAATGACCGGAACATGTTTTTAGTTTTTGCCTCCTTGCGTTTCGACAGTTGTAACTTTTTTCTTTTTTCAATGACGCAGTTGTGTGAGGCCTCGTTTTATTCGAGACAAGTTGTACTTTATGGGGGAATAGTTTAAATTCGTTTATAAATAATTGTTGAAGTTTTTTTTATTTAAAATGTTTTTATTTATTTATTTTTTTTTTTACACCATTCACATTTCACACTTAATAACTTGTTCAATCAATTATTACGGTCGTGTGGATACCTAATATGTGTAGGTTTTTTTGTGTGTGTAATATATGCACAATTATTTTTTTATTAAATATTTATTTTTATTTTATTATTTATTTTTGTGTTCATTTTTTTTACACTTTTTCTGTTGTTTTTTTTAAAATCCCATGAAGGGAGAACAGTTTTACATTTTTTTTTTTTACACTTAGTAATGTATTAGCATATTCATATATGCTAATACATTCTAATCTGTGTCACTTTGACACAGGCAGTGATCAGGACAGCACACAGTGTGTCTGGGTCACTGGCTTAACACACAGACAGCTCGGGGGCCACTCTAGGTCCCCAGGGCTGACTATGCAGCCGTTTCCCGGTCTCTATCGGGTTACTGGGTGTTCCGATTACCCGACAGAGCAGGGAAACCCTTTGATTGCGCTGCGGTAACGCACCGCCGCAATCAAAGGGTTAAAGCACCGGGATGCGGAGGTTTCCCCCGCTGCCCGGTGCTTGCAGGAGATGCTCTGGGATCAGGGCTGTGTAGTACAGCCACGATCTCAGCGCAGCTCTGGCGCCCGGGCGCCGCAAACTTCGGTGTCTGCAGCGACGTCTAAAGTCAGCGGGCGGTCGTTAAGGGGTTAAAGTTGTCCAGTGAACCAGCAGAAAAACTTGCATAATTGAGTCTTATTTCCTCTTGCTGAGAGGCTTCTTTGCTAATATCTGATTTCCATATGCTCTGTGTAGCTTCTCTTCTCAGCAGCTGAGTAGGAGCAATTCTTGTTTGAAAGTTGTTTTCCTTTGCCCTATAAAACTACAAGTCCCAGAATTCTGTCCTTTGTCTATATTCCTTTCATCCAACTTTAGTCTCAGTGCACATCCCTGTTTCCTCCCTCATGTTGATGACCTGAGGGGGCAAGACCAAAATCACACCCCTTTGGTCACTTGATTTCTTGGTCTCAACACAGAGCTGTTTCCTGTATGTGGAGACACAGAACTTCTGAGCCTCCTGTCATCAATCAGCTGATGTAGAAATACAGGAAGCTGACAGAATATGATGGTATATTACACAAGTGCTAAACTTTAGGAGAAATATTACTTAGAAAATATTTTTTCCCACTGGATAAGCCCTTCAATGTACATTAAGAGTGAACATTTTGTAAAATGAAGTAGGACACGACCCAGATTGCGCCAGTGGCACTAAATTAATTGGCACAGCCAAACTTTAATTAAGTTGGAGTACACCGGTCTATGGGAAAATTGACAATCAGTGAATATAGGCTTTGCTCATTAAATATTAAAGGGCTTGGGATAGGTGACTGATAATTGATAGAAGGAGAGACTACTCTTAGCACTCAGTACAACGTGTGTCAGACTCAAGGCCTGCGGGCAAAATTCGTCACGCCAAGCCATTTTATGTGACCTGCAAGAGTTTAGACACAGAGAACAGGGATGGACAAGGTCCGGACACAGAATTACTAGTTCTCCACTTTCCCCAGAGGAGGCAGCCAGTGCGGTGGCCCCAGAACAGGAGCGCGCGTCATTTTAGATTCCTAGCTTTGAGGCACATCTCTTTATTCACAGGCGGTGGCACACCTCTAACAGCTCTACGCAACCATCCTAGCTGTATACCAAGGTAGAAAGATTGGTGCTAAAGAGGAACTAGAAGCTGTCTATTATACAACCTTAAAGGGAACCTGTCACATAGCATTTACCCCTCAAATCTTATTCATGAGTATGTGTTAGCCCCGCCCACCAAAGGCTAGCCTCGCCCACTGACAGTTATTCACACGTTTCTACTTATTCAAAGTAATAGGTTTGTCAGTTGAGGTGGGCGGGGCTAGCCTCCGATTGGCCGGGTTTGAAAAAAACTGACTCTTTGAAGGACTCTTCGAATGACTCTTCTGAATGAAAACTGCAGATTTGAGCATTAAATACACGAAAACTCCAACATCTTACAGAATAAGGGGCACAGCGCTGGAAACAGCATGTCTGACACTACCCTGTTATGTCCTCAGCAAGGGGGGCATAACCAATGTGACAGGTTCTCTTTAAAGGTCCTTTACTAACCATGTGGTCATAACATCTCTGGTGGAACAATCTACTTTATCAACAACCCAGAAAACAAGTACATCCACCATTGAAGACGTCCTGGAGCATGTCGTCCTTAATGCACCTTAAAATTGGCATGGCGGCGCCTCTTTTCTGACATGTCACCCTAAATATATCAATGATTTCATAGTGAATTTCTGCTATATCTAGTAAATATGAAAGTCTGAGGGCCTCATGTCTGAAAACTGTTGAGGACTAAGACTTTCTTTGTTGCCCATAGCAACCAATCAGAGATCCCCATTCATTTCATACAGTGCTCTGAAAAACTGAAAGGGGTGCTCTGATTGGTCGCTCTGAGCTCTCATCGGTTGCTATGGACAACAAGGACAGTCTTAAGGCTTGTTCACACGGAGTTTTCACTCCGTGTTACAACCGCTTTGTTAGATCCGTCTTGGGGACCGACAGAGTGGACCCCGAGACGGATCTAACAATTAGGAGTGAGATTATCACTGCTCGCTATGAGGAACACGCAGCGGCGTTAACATGAGAGATCACTGCTGCGTGTTTCAAAAGCGCCGCACGGCTCCGTCATGCGAATAAATTAAGTGCAAGTCATTTGAAAACCGCTGCGTGTTCCTCATAGCGAGCAGTGATAATCTCACTGCTAATTGTTTAGATCCGTCTCGGGGTCCGCTCTGTTGGTATCCAAGACGGATCTACAAAGCGCTTGTAACACGGAGTGAAAACTCTGCATGAACAAGCCCTTAGACCTAGACAGTTTTCATACATGAGGCCCTAAAACTCTTAGGCTATGTTCACACGGCTTATTTGCGGGGCGGGGGGGCGGCACCTCGCCGGCCCATAGACTATCATTACTAGCGGCGTATACGCCGCTAGAAAATGACCTGTCACTTATCTGCCCCCGCGGCGTATTCGCCGAGCAGGGAGAGGAGACGTAATCCATAGTTCTCTATGAGAACTGGGGATTACCGTAATGTCTGAGACGTATTCCAGCCGTAATTTGTGCACTACGGCGCGTAATTATGGACTGAAATACGTCCCATTTTAAGCCGTGTGAACATAGTCTTAGAGCGACATGTATGATTCTGGCACCGACTGGCCAGTTCTACATCTGTGTTTAATAGTGTGCGATCCGACAGTGTGTAATAAAGAGTGTTATGTGACAAAATTTGTCTCAGCCAAGGAATGGATTTGTACATCAGTTCTGCATCAAACTTAGGTGCATTTAAAAGACTTTGATGCATTCTTGGCGCATTCAGAAGTGTTGTGTCTTGTGCAGAATGTGCCAGATTTTGGCGTACGACAGTTTCTACATCTATAGAAAAAGGCTACGACAGTTTTTTGGCTCAAAATACGCCAGAATACTTGGGCAGCCTCGTTGATACATGTTGCCCTTAGTGTATGTTTTTAATCAAGGAGCACTAGCGGCAAGGTGTCCTCAGTTCAGATAGGGATCTACTCTAAACAGTGTTTGCATTGTGTTGCAGCCACGTCAGAATGCACTTGCACCAGTTATTTCAGATTGTTCTTTAGGTGCTGACCATCGTTTGTGTTTTTTGGGTTGTATTTATGGGGGGAAAGACTCCGTTTTGTTTCAATCAAAACAGAGTATAGCTGGGACCCTCTTACCTAGAGAGTACAGAGGTCTGGAGTGTCACCAAGGAGTGTTTAGAGTAGGTCTGCATTTGAATGGCGGCCACCTTGCCTCTGGTGGATGGGCCCTCACAGTTCTGATTAAAAATGTGCTCTGAGAGCTTCAGATTTTTAACATATACTACATGGAGCAGGAATATACTATGAAATAATTCATACATTCAATGTTTATCTGTCCCTTGGCGTCTGCAGAGTGCTGCCCGTCCGTTTCTTTGTGTTTGTAATGTGTTAGTCCTGCAAAAAAACACAGTGAGGTCCAGTGAGTCAAAGATTCCATATAGAGCCTACGTTGCAGAGTTGGTGCTTGATCTGTTACATGAAGTACCCCAACGGCAACCAGTGGACCACATTGACTACGATGGACTGCGTCAGGTTTCCGTCTTAGGATGAAATGTATGTACGGGGCTGCTCCTGTGTCTTTTCAGCCCAAAAACTGGCACAGCCCTGTACGCTCGATGTTTGAGCAGGCGCACTCCAAATTTAGGCGCATTATAAAGTGCCCGCGGCACTTTATAATGCGCCTGGAGGCGTGCTAGAGGGGTGTCGCACTACAACCGTACGAAGCTACACTTTTATGACTTTAGTACAACAAAACCAGGCGCATTACTGCTGGAACAGGTAAAGCACTTTAGAAGTGGTTTACCTGAGCTGATTGTCCTTTGTACTAGAAAGGGTAAAACTATGACCTGCATAAAAAAATTCATAGATTCAGGCGAT
>JAODAL010022727.1:0-64121 GCA_025379985.1 Phyllomedusa bahiana
ATTTTGTATGTGGGGGCGGGGGATTTTGTATGTGGGTGGAGGGGGGTAGTGTATGTAGGTGGAGGGGGTATTGTAGTGGGTGGAGGGGGATTGGATGGAGCTCTTACCCCTTGTGTTTATGTATGTGAACGACGATTTTGGGGGAAAAAACTTGCTATTGTACTAACAATCAGTTCTGTTTTGCACACTGTTTTTAGTGGTAAAAGGGGCGCATTTTGTCCGGAGGCCGGTAAATTTTTAGTACGTAGGGTGGGCCCCCAAGTAAAGGGGGGGCCCCCCCCCAGATAACCCCCTGGGGGCCCCAGCCCCCCCCAGTCCGACATGTCATATCTATCTTCTATCTATCTCATTCTATTATCTTCTCAAAATTATTAACTTTTTTCAATCTATCAGTTTCTATATTTCCTTTACTAATATTCAGACCCCAGACTCCGTATTATAGATGTCTGTAGGAATATACCTACCATACGCATGTAACTATATGGCCAGAAATGACATTACTTTTGCACAGTGATTTGGTTTGCGAAGTAAAACATGGGCTTGGATATGACATTTCCCCCAATACAAGACAGGTATTTATTGTTCTGCAGTGAATCAGATCCTGCAGAAATGTTCAACTACATTAAAAATTTTCATAAAAAGGGAAAAAAAGTCCGTATCATCTCACAGGACTGTGGCACACTTGTGTTAATACTTAAAAGGGGATCCCCCTACATTTTGTTTCACAAAAAACCTGCTCTTCAGAGCCAGCTTTAGGCTTACTTCTGGTGGGTGTGGGGGTTCTCAGTTTCAGGTCCCCTTTCTGTTGGCTGTGGGGAGTTCTAAGTTTTAGGCTCCCCCTTCTGTTCAGGTGGGGTGGGTTTTAAAGCTTCGGCTCCCCCCTTTCTGTTCAGGCTGTGGGTGGGTTTTACAGTTGGTTCACACTTCCTGGTCAGGCTGTGGTTTTTTCTACGTTTTAGGCTCCCCTTTCTGTTCAGGCTGTGGGTGGTTTCAGCTTCAGGTTCACACTTCCCGGTCGGGTGGATGGGTTCTACGTTTCAGGCTCCACTTTTGTTCGGGTGGGTGGTTCTACAGCTTCAGGCTCCCACTTCGGTGGGGGTGTGGGTGGTTCTACAGTTTAGGCTCCCACTTTTGTTCAGGTGTGGGTGGTTTAAAAAAGTTAGGCTCCTACTTCCTGGTGGATGTGGGTGGTTCTACAGTTTCAGGCCCCATTTCTGTTCAGGTGTGGGGGTTTTACAGTTTCAGGCTCCACTTTTTGTTCAAAATTGGGTGGTTTTTCCCGTTTCAGGCTCCTACTTCCTGGTAGGGGTGGGATGGTTTTTACAGTTTCAGGCTCCCAATTTCCCGTTAGGTGTGGGTGGGTTTTAAGCCGGCTCCCCCTTTTGTTCAGGCTGTGGTGGTTTACAGTTCAGGTTACACTTTCTGGTCGGTGTGGATGGTTTACAGTTTCAGGTCCCACTTTTGTTCAGGCTGTGGGTGGTTCTACAGCTTCAGGTTCACACTTTCCCGGGGAGGTGTGGATGATTTACAGTTTTAGGCTCTATTTTTGTTAGGCTGTGGGGGGGTTCTACAGCTTCAGGCTCTACTTCCTGGGGAGACTGTGGGTGGGTTTTACAGTTTCAGGTCCCCCTTTTTGTTCAGGCTGTGGGTGGTTTCGTTTCAGGCTCCCACTTTTGTTCAAACTGTGGGTGGGTTTTACATTTCAGGCCCAACTTTCCCGGTTCCGGGGTGTTTAATGGTTCTACAGTTTCACTCCCCATCCTGTTCAGGCTTTTGGGGGGTTTTTTACAGCCCGGCTCCCCCTTTTGGTTTTAGGCTTTTGGGGGGGTTCTACAGCTTCAGGGTTCCCCAAATTCCTGGGGGTTAGGCTGTGGATGGTTCTTCAGGGTTTTAGGCCCCCCACTTTCTGTTCAGGGTGTGCTCAGTTCTAAAAAGATCGGAAATGTGGTCACACTTGTGTCCCAAAAATTTCCCTTTAAAAGGGGATCCACTACATCGAAATTCCACAGAGCCCGCTCTTTAGAGCCCCGCTTCAGGCCCCCTAGTTCCCGGTGAGGTTTTTTAGTGGTTCTTCGCTTTAGGCTCCCCCTTTTCCCGTTTTAGGGTGTGGGGGGTTTACCCCCTTCAGGCTCCCCACTTCCTGGTGGGTGTGAGCAGTTTTACAGCTTCAGGGTCCTTTCTTTCTGTTGAGGCTCCCAGTGGGTTTTATAGCTTCAGGCTTCCCCCTTCCTGTTCAGGCTGTGGGCGGGTTTTTTACAGCTTCGACTCCCACTCCTTTTGTTAAATTTAGTGGGCTGTTTACACTTCAGGGTCCCATTTCCCCGGTTTTAAGGGGTTTTGGGAGGTCTTAAAAGCTTTGAGCTCCCATTTCCTGTTTTAGGCTGTGGGCAATTTTAAAAGCTTCCAGACTTTCCCCTTTTCCCGTTCTGGCTCTCGGGAGTTTCGCAGCTTCGGGAAAATCAAACTTTTTTGTTTTAGGCTCCCCCCTTTTTGTTTAGGGCTGTGGGGTAGTTCTACAGCTTCCGACCCCCAATTCCTGTTAAGCGTGAGCGGGTTTTTCCCCATTTCAGAACCCCCCCACTTCCTGTTTAGGCTGTGGGGGGTTAAAAAAGCTTCGAACTTCCCACTCTTGTTCATTTCTGGGGGGCTGTTCTACAGCTTTGGGGTCCCAAATTTCCCTTTTTAAGGGGTGGGGGGGCTTTTAAGCTTTGAGCTCCCCTTTTGGGGTTTAGGCTGTGGGCCCAAATTTTTTTAAAAGCTTAGCTCCCAACCCTTCCCGTTTTTGGCTCTTTGGGAGTTTCGAAAAGCTTCGGAGTCACACTTTCTGTTCAGGCTCCCACTTTTTGTTCAGACTGTGGATAGTTCTACAGCTTCCGACCCCCAATTCCTGTTCAAGCTGTGAGCGGTTCCACAGTTTTCCCCGACTCCTTTTACTTTCCCGTTTAGGGTTTTGGGGGTTTACACTTCAGGCTCCCACTTCCTTTTCAGGTGTGGGTGCTTCTACAGCAGTGTCAGACCTTTCAGCTCTGCTATTCCTAGCTGAGCCTGTTACAGGGACATGGATGATGGAGGGTTTTAAACAGCAGAGCACAAGGCTACTTAGCTCTAGTGGGTTAAAGTTTCTGAGAAAGAAACAAACAAGCTCCTGTGATGCTGATAAGACACAGCAGAGATTGATGTCATCATTCTGACCACTGCTAGAGCAGAGAGATTTTGACGGTAGCCTAGGAAAGCTTGTGTACAACAGCAGGAGATAACTGCTCTAAATCTAAAAGGAAGCAAAATCAGAACAGCAATGTATTTGATTTACCTTTGCTACGTGTTTAATTCTAATTAAAGTGGTAAGAGTTCCTCTTTAAAAGGGGTTGTGCCATGATAAACATCTATCACCTATTCACCAGTCAGGGATATAATTTACCGCTGTCTATGATATAAGGAACTGATGCGGGGCAAAACTCAGAAACATCTGTATGCAGATGGATGATACTGGCTTGGCTAATATCCCTTTTGCTTCTTAAAGGGGTTGTCTCACTACACTGATTCATCTCACCTCAGTCCTGTTTTCTTGGTTTTATTTTGAATTCAGGGGCGTGTTTACTGGCTTCCACTAGGTTGCAGTAGAAGCCAGGTCTGTAGCTATAGCAACTAGTGCTGGCAGCCTATCAGGAGAGATTGAACAGGTCTGTAGCTATAGCGAACAGTGTTGGCAGCCTATCAGGAGAGATCAAACAGGTCTGTAGCTATAGCGACCAGTGTTGGCAGCCTTTCAGGAGAGATCACACAGGTCTGTAGCTATAGCGACCAGTGGTGGCAGCCTATCAGGAGAGTGTAGCTATAGCAACCAGTGCTGGCAACCTATTAGTAGAGGTCAAACAGGTCTGTAGCTATAGTGACCAGTGCTGGCAGCCTATCAGGAGAGATCAAACAGGTCTGTAGCTATAGTGACCTGAGGAGCTGATGCAGCCCATACAAGAGAGGATATCTATGAATAGGAAGGACACTGGTAATGGACATATATTGCAAAGTGACTTGTTTTTATAAGATCTTTAACATAAAAAAGAAATCTTTGTAGCGAGACAACCCCTTTAAAGATTCAGAGAGTCAGAAGCAAATCGAGGATTTGTTACATCCAATAGAGGGCACCCGAGCTTCTCAGCTCCTTTTCCATAATGCCTTGTGATATATAAGGAATAAAGATACAGCAAGACATAAACAGAACGGATAAGATCTGTAGATATATTTGGAGAGAGTGAGTCTCCCCCATTGTTGGTCTGGCCCTGCTACCAGCTATAGGTTCCCAGGGCTTTACCATTTTCCTCTATGGGGGTCAGTTGCACTGGTGATAAATTAGCATATGAAGGGACAGTCCTGCTAAATACCTATTACCCTTATGTGACCTGTCCTGATCTCCCTTCATTGTATTGAAGTAGCCAAATAACACTGTATACAGCGCCGGCGTCCAGGAAAAGAATTTGCATTTTCTTTTCCAATATTTTATGACTCAGTGGTTGCCAGGGAGCGCGCTTATATTTAGACTAAACACCTCCACCGAATGAAGCGGGTGTGGATTGTGATTAGACTGATATAACTAGGACACGGCTATAAATTCCCCCGGATCACAGCTGAGCAGCTTGAGAGTCGTACAGAAAATCTGCTCCCTTTAAAGGGGCTCTCCGGTTCCTTTTTATTATTATGAATTAAGCTCACAATGTATGTTTTCTTGTATACTGTATTTTTATATCATAATGTTTTTACAATTATTTTTATTATTATTGTAATATTTTATTATTTATTATTATTATTCATTATATTATTGTTTTATTATTAATAATTTATTATTATTTAATTATTATTAATTATTATTATTTTATTAATTATTATTATTTATTATTATATTATTATTATATTATTATTATTTATTATTATTATTTTATTCTTTTTATTATGTGTGATGATGTTTCGTAACAGCATACACTATACAAGTGCAGGCTGGTCTACTGACCAGTGCGCATGCGCAATAATCAAGAGGTCATCGCTTCTGTAGTGTAGCCGACCGCTGCCCTCCCTGAACTCATTGACACACTACTTTGTATAGTGTGACATTTTGATCAGGGAGGGCTGGAAGCGGCCACACTATAGAAACAGTGGCCGTCTGTTAGCGCGCATGCGCAGTAATCAGGCAGACGTCGCTTCTATAGCGTAGCTGACCACTGCCCTTGGTGAACGTACTACTTTGTATAGTGTGAGGTTTCGTTGAGGAAGGGATGTGAGCGGCTACACCATGGAAACGACGACCTCCTGATTGCGCGCATGTGCTGGTGAATGTCAGGGAGCTCCGTAGACTCTGGCTCCTGGTGTGGTTCGCGTCATTTCTCTGGTCATCTATAGTGAAGCCGCCCGCTGCCCTCAATGAACCCATTGACACACTACTTTATCTAGTGTGATGTTTTGTTTAGGAAGGACTGCGAGCGGCTAAACCATAGAAACAATGGCCTTCTGATTAGCGCGCATGCGCAGTAATCAGGATGACGTCGCTTCTATAGAGTAGCTGCCCACTGTCCTTGGTGAACGTACTACTTTGTATAGTGTGATATTTTGTTTAGAGAGGGCTGTGAGCGGCTACACCATAGAAACGAGGGCCTCCTGATTAGCGCGCATGCGCTGGTGAATGCCAGGGGACTCCTTAGACTCCGCTCCCTGGTGTGTTTCGCATCATCTCTCACGTCATCTATAGTGTAGCCGTCCACTGCACTCCCTGAACTCATTGACACACTACTTTTTTATAGTGTGACATTTTGTTCAGGGAGGGCAGCGAGCGGCTACGCCATAGAAACGAGGACCTTCTGATTAGCCCGCATGCGCAGTAATAAGGAGGACGTCAGTTCTATAGTATAGCCGACCTCTCCCCTTGGTGAACGCACTGTTATACTACTTTGCATAGTGTGATATTTTGTTCAGGGAGTGCTGCGAGTGGCTGCACCATAGAAACGAGGGCCTCCTGATTAGCGCGCATGCGCAGTAATCAGTAAGCCGTCGCTTCTATAGTGTAGCCAACCACTGCCCTTGGTATACTACTTTGTATAGTGTGATGTTTTGTTTAGGAAGGGCTGCGAGTGGTTACACCATAGAAACGACAGCCTCCTGATTAGTGCGCATGCGCTGGTGAATGTCAGGGGGCTCCTTAGACTCTGCTCCCTGGTGTGGTTCATGTCATCTCTCATGGTGACCCAGGAGAAGGTTGTAGCTATAGTGGAGCCGCTTACTGCCCTCCCTGAAATCATTGACACACCACTTTAAGTAGCGCGCATGCGCTGGTGAATACCGGGGGGCTCGTTACACTCCATACTCTATAGTGTAGCTGCACACCACCCTCTCTGAACTCATTGTCATACTGCTTTGTATTATGTGATGTTTTCTTCGGGATGGGATGCGAGGGGCTCCACTACAGAAGCAGCGGCCTCCTGATTATCGAACATGCACAATGATCAGGAGGTCATGGCCTCTGTAGTGTAACCACCCACCACCCTCCCTGAACTCATTGTTACACTACTTTGTATAGCGTGATGTTTTGTTTAGGGAGGACTGTGGGCGGCTGTAAAATAGAAGCAATGGCCTCCTTATTAGCACGCATGCGCAGTAATCAGGAGGCCGTAATTTCTTTAGTGTAGCCACCCACCACCCTCCCTGAACTCATTGTTACACTACTTTGTATAGTGTGATGTTTTGTTCAGTGACGACTGTGGGCGGCTACAAAATAGAAGTAATGGCCTGCTTATTAGCACGCATGCGCTGTGAACACCATGGGGGGCTCCTTAGACTCCGCTCCCTGCCGTAGTTCGTGTCATCTCTCGCGGTGACCAATTAGGTTGTTGTATCTACAGTGTAGCCGTCTACTGCTCTCCCTGAACTCATTGACAAACTACTTTGTATAGTGTGACATTTTGAGGGATGGCTGCGAGTGGCTACACTGATTCCGCGCATGCGCAGTAAGAAGGAGGTTGTCGCTTCCATAGAGTAGCCACCCACTGCCCTTGGTGAACTCACCGTCATACTACTTTGTATAGGGTGAAGTTTTGTTCAGGGAGGGATGCCGGTGACTACACTATAGCAGCCTCCTGATTAGCGCGCATGCGCACAAATCAGACGGCAGTTGTTTCTGTCGTTTAGCCGTCCACTGCCCTCCTGAACTCATTGTCATATCTCTTTTGTAAAGTGTGACAAATCTATACTAAAGCTATTCTAATGCTATACAATAGAAGTGATGGCATTCTGATTAGAGCGCATGCTCATCTCATCTATAGTGTAGCCACCCACCTCGCTCTCTGAACATTGACACATTTGTATTGTTCAGGGAGGGCTGCAGGTAGCTACACTATAGACGCGACAGCCTCCTGATTAGCGCGCATGCGCGCAAGTGAGCCTGCACGTACAATATACAGGGTATGCAGTAGTAAAGATATAGAACGGCATCACTTACAGCCTATTAGTTAACGTAAGGTTAAAAAAAAAAAAACCTTTCAAAAGACATAATACAACAATAAAGTTTATAAATGCAGCGTAGTCCATAGTGAGCCTAATTATTAGAAAACATAAAAGAGCCGAACCCCCCCTTTAAGCTGTATAGGTAAGACCCAGTGAGTAAACCACACACCTTCCAGGTAATTGGTAAAAGATCAGAAGGATGAAGTGTTTGTGTCACAGTTAACACTAACTTACTAATACTTCACCTAATACAATAATCCCTCCAGTTTAAGAGATGAGAAATTCATGATAAACGCTGTGACTGTAGCAATAAAATGAATGACCCAAACTAATACCCTCACTGGACGCCCCTGTACGGGCGACACCAAACCTGCCGAGACCCAGATGATGCAGGAATGAGACCACCTGTGAGAGGCGGCCATATTACTGTAGAGAAATTATTACTATGTACAATAACTTCTGCAGATGGATACAAATCTTATATTTGACTTTAATTTTCATCTGTTTTGTTAGGGAATTTGGAAAAAATGAAATTGTAGCTGTAATATGTTAATTGTATTAAATGAAAAAGAATTTAAATATTGCATTAATGTCTTCCTTTTGATTGGTCCTTCAACGGGCTCTAATTTTGTAACATGCAAATTTTAGACAAAAATGCCTTTTTTTATTTATCAGGTTCCCCCAGCTCCTAAATTGATAATTTGTTTTGGAAAAACTACTAAAATCTGCCTTCTGTTTATGGGATCAGGTTACACGCTGCCCTTAGAAGTCTATGGAGAGAGGAGGGGAAGGCACAATTAGGGCTTGTCCTCACGGCACAGGTTTTCAGTCAGTTTTACTGTAAAGCGACTGTCAACCTTTTACGTTGATTTTAATAGAAAATCTGTGCAGCAGTCCGCACTGCACAGATTTTCCGCTGGACGGTTTTTGACACCGCCGGCATTGCTATAAACTTAAAACATGTTCATTCTTCTGCTTGGTTTTCGGGCAGAACATGAACATGCGGAGGCAAAAGTGGATGGCTTGAATCCACAGACTGCAGACAAAAGTCATCCTTTTGCTTGTCAAAAAAAGACAAAATACCGGTCGGAAAATCCAAAAAGGTATTTGATCTTTGCCATGGGGATGCACCCTTACACTGCTCAGTAGTGCTCTATATTGTCCTGCATGCTACTGCTATAGAAATATAGGGGGAAGGATCTCTCCTGTGTTTGAAGTGTATAGGAGACATCATAACAGTTAACCCCCACCCATTAGCTCAATAAAGCTATAATGTCCTCCATGCTGCTATAGAGATATAGGGGGCAGGATCTCCTCTCTTGTGTCTGCAGTGTACGGGAGACATCATAGCAGCTCTACTCCACACACTAGCTCAGTTCTGTTCTATAATGTCCTCCATGCTGCTATAGAGATATAGGAGGCGGGATCTCCTCTCCTGTTTGTGCAGTGTATGGGGGACATCATAGCAGCTCGTCTTCACCACTAACTCAGTACTTCTCTATAATGTCCTGCATGCTGATATTGAGATATATGGGGCAGGATCTCCTCTCTTGTGTCTGCAGTGTATTTGAGACATTATAGCAGCTCATCTCCACCCAGTAGCTCAGTACTGCCCTATAATGTCTTCCATGCTGCTGCTCTAGAGATATAGGGGGCAGGATCTCCTCTCCTGTGTGTGCAGTGTATGGGAGACATCATAGCAGATCACCACCCACTAGCTCAGTACTGCTCTATAATGTCCTCCATGCTGCTGCTATAGAAATATAGGGGCAGGATCTCCTCTCCTGTGTGTGCAGTGTATGGGAGACATCATAGCAGCTCGTCTTTACCCACTAGCTCAGTACTTCTCTATAATGTCCTCCATGCTGCTGCTATAGAGATATATGGGGCAGGATCGCCTCTAATGTGTGTGCAGTGTATGGGAGACATCATAGCAGCTCGTCTCCCCCCACTAGCTCAGCACTGCTCTATAATGTCCTCCATGCTGCTGCTATAGAGATATATGGGGCAGGATCTCCTCTCCTGTGTGTGTAGCGTATGGGATACATCATGGAAACTCATCTCCACCGACTAGCTCAGTACTGCTCTATAATGTCCTCCATGCTGCTACTATAGAGATATAGGGGGCAGGATCTCCTCTCCTGTGTGTGCAGTGTATGGGAGACATCATAGCAGCTCATCTCCACCCACTAGCTCAGTACTGCTCTATACTATCCTCCATACTGCTATAGAGATATAGGGGACAGTATCTCCTCTCCTGTATGTGCAATGTATGGGAGACATCATAGCAGCTTATCTCCACCCTCTAGCTCAGTACAGCTCTATAATGTCCTTCATGCTGCTGCTATAGAGATATAGGGGGCAGGATCTCCTCTCCTGTGTGTGCAATGTATGGGAGACATCATAGCAGCTCGTCTCCACCCACTAAGTCATGGATAAGTGAAAATTAAAGATAGAGTCTGCAAAGGGGAAAAATAAAATAATTAAAGTTATAGAATAGCCAGAGATGACACTACTTTCTATACACAGACAGGGCATCTGAAAGTCCATGTACACTTTAAGTTTTTACAGGAGTTTTCCAGTAAGAAAAATGTTTTCTAAATAATGTCTTCCCAATACTTCTGTACTCTCTAAATCCATTTTCATTACATTTTCTGAGGCTTCCTTTAATTCTATATCAGGTGTTTGACAACAGGAAGCTCAGTGGTTCTGTGTCTCCACACATAGGAAACAGCTCCGTGTCCAGCCCAAGAGATCAGGTAACGAAAGGGGTATGGCTTTTTAGGGTAGCCTTTTAAGCCTCATCCTTCTGGTCCTGGCTCCCAAGGCTTTAACATAAGGGAAGCACCAAGATTGGTTGGAAGAGAGAAAGGTAGACAAACCACAGCAAAGCCGGACTGCAAACCCGTGCCATGTAGGCGGACCCTTTAAGTGAAGTATGCTGGCTTTTGCATTTCCGTAGTTTCTGGCCAACAAGGTGGGGGCCCTTTCTTGACTTTGCTTCGTGCCCCATCTGTTGCTGCTCCGGCTCTATCTTCTGTTATCCACAGCTAACGAGTCTCACTAAAACCAATGATTAAAGTCTATCTATTAATTTGAATTACTGCAATAAACCGTGAATACAAGTCTGGACGGGACAGATAGACTCGCAGAGGGAAGGGTGACTAATGGGTGCTGGAAGGTGTAACCCTGTTATTCCTGTTTAACCGAGAGCTGAGAATTGGGATTTGTCCACAAGAGTCATCCTCACACGACACATCGATAAATAAGATTTTACTATTCGGTGACGCTGCCAGACTTTTATGATGCACCTTGAAGAAACGCAGATTGCTTTCCTTCAGTTTACAAATAGCAGAAGCGATCTGGGAACATAAGCAGTGATGGGGACGTACAGATATTTGGTACCTGCCCCTCTGTTCTCCGTTTCCTTCTTGTGTCTATGAGGGTTCCGGAATACTGTGATTGATACATTGTTGCTGAAACAAGAAACAATGTAAATAGAATGTTCCCAAACATGTTTTATTAATCTATTAACAAAAAGAATACTGTATATACTCGAGTATAAGCCGACCCAAAAATATATAAGCCGAGGCACCTACTTTTGCCACAAAAAACTGGGAAAACTTATTGACAAGTATAAGCCGAGGGTGGAAAATGCAGCGGCTACTGGTACATTTCAAAAATAATAATGGATACCAATAACATTACATAGGCAGGTATAGGCAGTTTATTGTCCCCCATAGGCAGGTGGAGGCAGTTTAATGTCCCCATAGACAGGTATAGGCAGTTTAATGACCCCATTGGCAAGTATAGGAAGGTATAGGCAGTTTAATGTCCCCCATAGCTAGGTATAGGCAGTTTAATGTCCCCCATTGGCAAGTATAGGAAGTTATTTGTCCCCCCATAGGCAGGTATAAGCAATTTAATGTCCCTCATAGGCAGATATAGGCAGGTATATGTTCCCTATAGGCAGGTATAGGGAGTTTAATGTCCCCCATTGACAAGTATAGGAAGGTATAGGCAGTTTAATGTCCCCCATAGGTAGGTATAGGCAGTTTCATGTCCCCCATTGACAAGTATAGGAAGGTATAGGCAGTTTAATGTCCCCCATTGGCAAGTATAGGAAGGTATAGGCAGTTTAATGTCCCCCATTGGAAAGTATAGGCAGGTACATGTCCCCCCATAGGCAGGTATAAGCAGTTTAATGTCCCTCATAGGCAGATATAGGCAGGTATATGTTCCCTATAGGCAGGTATAGGGACTTTAATGTCCCCCATTGGCAAGTATAGGAAGGTATAGGCAGTTTAATGTCCCCCATAGGTAGGTATAGGCAGTTTCATGTCCCTCACTGGCAAGTATAGGAAGGTATAAGCAGTTTAATGTCCATCATAGGCAGATATAGGCAGGTATATGTCCCCTATAGACAGGTATAGGCAGTTTAATGTCCCTCAGAGGCAAATATAGGCAGGTATATGTCCCCAATAGGCAGGTATAGGCATTATAATGTCCCCCATAGACAGGTATAGGCAGTTTAATGTCCCCCATGGGCAGAAATAGGAATAGTTTTTAAAAAATTAAAAAAGTACTCATCCTTTCTCCACCCCTGGTCCGACTCCGAGGCTCGCTGAAAGCCTACGGCCTCCAAGCGCTCCCTGCTCCGCAGTGGTATCTTCACCTGTATGCGCTCCCAGAGGAGTCACATAGAGGTGAAGAGATCGCAGACAGTGCCTGGGCCATGGCAGAGCCCAGACGCTGTTGACTGACTCCAGAATCAGCTGTATGCGCTCCCAGAGGAGTCGCTTACAGCTGAAGTATCCTCACCGGCGCCTGGGACATGGCAGTGCCCGGACGTCAACAGGTGACTCGAGCATAAGCCAAGGACGGCTTTTCAGCACAATTTTTGTGCTGAAAAAGTTGGCTTATACTCGAGTATATATGGAAATTTTAAATGCTAGCAAGGGCCGTTCACATGTCATTATGGACTATGTGCAAGGTATCCTCTCGAGCACCAAATACAGCAGCACATGGCCGGCACTACAACCAAACAGACATTGAAATTGGGGAAAATTTAAAATGCATTGCTGCTTTGCTTAATACGTGAAAAAGTAAAGAATGTTAGTGCATAGTTTGATCAAGTTACATATGCTCACCTATCGTGTCAAGGTAGCCTCCTCAGGTGGATCTTAACACCTAGAGCATCCAAGTGTCTCCAACTCGCTTAGAATTAGGCTTATTTTCTCACTAGGCTGTTTCACTGAGTCTTGAGCAGTTTTACACTCACTCTGCCTCCTAAGACTCTGGGTGGTTCTATAGCAGTAATTAGCATATTCAGCTTCTAGCTGATCAGTTACACTGAAAAGTGCAGGAGATGGTATCGCTTCCGTAAATAACAAGGTACTATGGTTTTTCTGTAAAGGGAAGCTAATCTTGTTAGAGATGATTAGTTTGCTAGGACTGAGCTGTCCGTCCAAGGTGACTTTACTACCTGCTCTCTCAGTTAATTATATAACAGGGTTATGATCAGGCAACCAGGTAACCATAGAAACCTGTGTGTAATCAGAGCACATAAAATGTCTCTAATTCCATGACTAAAGTAAAATCTGTTGACCAAGTCTATTGAAAGAGAGTTCAATTACTTGTCCCTTGAAAGCTAATATTTGTAGTGAGAAAAACCCATTAAACTGAAGGCCAACGCGGATCTCAAATCCAACCCCAATTGAAGCTCAAACTCAAGCCCAACTCCAACCCAAAGAAAATAGTCGATCCCAACTCCAACACTAACCCAACTCCAACCATAACTAAAACTTCAACCCTAAATTCAGCCCTACCCCAGCTCCAATCGTGACCCCAGGTCAAAGAAAAAGTCCAACCCCAACTCCAATCGTAGCCTGAACTCCAATTTTAACCTCAACTCACAGAGAAACCCTAACTCAATCCCTACTGGAATGTCAGCCCTGATCCCAACTGAAAATCCAACCCAGACCCTAAACATAACCCCAACTTGAATTCCAAGCCCGACTCCATCTTATGGTTGGGGTAAGAGGTAGGGAACATTTCTCTGTGAATTCGACCCCACAAATTGGCCCAACCGAAATCAAATTACAGATATTCCAGTCAAATTAAGAGTGAAGTTCCCATGATAGATGGTATCTCGATCTGAGTTAATCCATCAAAGTCTGATAGATGCAAATCCCACATTTGGTGATTCCATGTACTAGGGACTCCCCTAGAACAGAATGGAGAACACAGCGCTCCTCTGTACTGGGAACTCCCATAGAGGAGAATAGAGAACACAGCGCTTCCCTGTACTGGGAACTCCCATAGAAGAATGGAGAACACAGCGCTCCCCTGTACTGGGAACTCCCATAGAACAGACTGGAGAAGACAGCGCTCCCCTGTACTGGGAACTCCCATAGAGGAGAATGGAGAACACAGCGCTCCCCTGTACTGGGAATTCCCATAGAGCAGAATGGAGAACACAGCGCTCCACTGTACTGGGAACTCCCATAGAGGAGAATGGAGAACACAGCGCTCCCCTGTACTGGGAACTCCCATAGAACAGAATGGAGAACACAGCGCTCCCCTGTACTGGGAACTTACATAGAACAGAATAGAGAACACTGCGCTTCTCTGTACTGGGAACTCTAATAGAACAGAATGGAGAACACAGCGCTCCCCTGTACTGGGAACTCCCATAGAACAGAATGGAGAACACAGCGCTCCCCTGTACTGGGAACTCCCATAGAACAGAATGGAGAACACAGCGTTCCCCTGTACTTGGAACTCCCATAGAACAGAATGGAGAACACAGCGCTCCCCTGTACTGGGAACTCCCATAGAGGAGAATGGAGAACACAGCGCTCCCCTGTACTGGGAACTCCCATAGAGGAGAATGGAGAACACAGCGCTCCCCTGTACTGGGAACTCCCATATAACAGAATGGAGAACACAGCGCTCCCCTGTACTGGGAACTCCCATAGAGGAGAATGGAGAACACAGCGCTCCCCTGTACTGGGAACTCCAATAGAAGAATGGAGAACACAGCGCTCTCCTGTACTGTGAACTCCCATAGAGGAGAATGGAGAACACAGCGCTCTCCTGTACTGGGAACTCCCATAGAGGAGAATGGAGTACACAGCGCTCCCCTGTACTGGGAACTCTCATAGAGGAGAATGGAGAACACAGCGCTTCCCTGTACTGGGAACTCCCATAGAAGAATGGAGAACAAAGCGCTTCCCTGTACTGGGAACTCCCATAGAACAGAATGGAGAACACAGCGCTCCCTTATACTGGGAACTCCCATAGAGCAGAATGGAGAGTTGTGTACAAGCGTGCTCTTCATTCTGAGCTGACACTTTTGAATCCCTGTTCCCAAGACCCGCACCTATAAGATTTTTTTGATAGATCATCAAAGTCTATGGTAGATAAACTCTTTTAACTGTGACCCAAATAAGGAGTGCAACATCAGTGATCAAGCATTTCTCTGGGGCTAAACAAACAGAAACCCACTCGATGCGGTTACCTTGACGCGATAAGTGAGCATAAGCAATTTCGATCAAAATGTGCACTAAAAACCTTAATTTTATAAATGTTCAAGGAAAAGCAGTAATTCACTTTAGATGTTCAATAAAATTCACTGTTTGTACGGGTTTTCGTGCCTGCTGTGCGCTACTATCATTTTGGTTTTGGAGATTTATCAGGGGCTGAAGGAAAAAGCGAAACCGTCAGCCCCTACTCTGAACCGAAATTATAAATGTTAAGTGGATAGATCCTTACCTGCAGTAGGAGGTCTAGGATGACGGGCTGGTTCCTGGTTGCATTTTCCGCTCCTTGGCTATTAGAACTAGCGCTATATCATGTATTACTTGGTGATTAATTTATTCATGTTTTTTTTTGTTGTTTTTTTTTTGGTAGAGGGAGATAAATATTATCAGAAGACCCCGAGTCTCCCTGCCTGATCCTTCTTTATGGATATGCACTCCTACTACAGATCCAGACATCTGGTGCACACCTAAGGCTAAAATGTATTTGCGCTCTGTGTTCCATGAATTGGAAACTGCAAGATGCTTCTTCTGCTTGGCTCACATTCCATGCCAGGTTACGCCAGTCACCCTGGATATCACAAAGAGGTCAGCAACCCAGGGGTAGCTTCAACCAAATGAACATGATGACATTATTGTCACCACTGGGCGGATACGTGTCGCATTCCATGGTTTTACGGTTTATCCTGCTATGTCCTGAGTCGTGTCGCGTCTGTGGGCGAACTCATGTGTCACCCTCTATCCCCTGCTCCGTGGCCTACCCACTGGGCTGAAGATGCACTCACCTCCCTGGTCAGCATCTTCTGCTCTCCCTTCATGCCTCCATTATCACTCAACTAGGGGGCACTCTGAAATTTAGAGGGCCAAAGTGCACAGTTCACCTTCACTTGTGGTTCTTTATTTTATTTTATTTATTTATTTATTTTATTATTTTTATTTATTTTATTTTATTTATGTATTTTATTTATGTTTTTTTATTTATTTATTTTATGTTTTATTTTATTTATTTTATTTTTTATTCTATTATTTTTATTTATTTTATTTTACTTATTTATTTATTTTTTATATTTATTATTTGTATGTATTTTATTTTTTATTTATTTATTTTTTATTATTTTTATATTTATTATTTGTATGTATTTATTTTTATTTTTTATTATTTTTATATTTATTATTTGTATGTATTTTATTTTTTATTTTTTTTTTTATCCTTTTATATTATTATTTGTATGTATTTTATTTTTTATTTTATTTTTTTTTTTTTTAGTTTTTTATTTGTATCATTTTTTGTTTTATATTATTTATTTTTTTTATTTTTTTTTTTATTTATTATTTTTTTTTTTTATTTTATTATTTTTATTTATTTTAGTTATTTATGTATTTTATTTATTTATTCTATTTATTAATTGTATTTTATTATTTTTATTTTTTATTTTATTTATTTATGTACTTTATTTGTTTTTTATTTATGTATTTTATTTATTTGTTTTATTTCTTTTTATTTATTTCTTTCTCAACAGTCTCTTGCTAGATAGTTGATGTGCTTTGGTAGCATCTAGGCCAGATTTCTCATACGATTCTTTCGATTTTGCCCCTTGACTACTTTACACTTCACAGCTGTCTTGACCTCCTGCCTCTGTCCCTAAACCTGAGGGCCACTTACCCTGACCTACTGCTCAGGAACTGACTACCTCTGTGATTAACCCTCACCTGCACATCAGACACCACTGCAATCTGTGATCTGGCAGGTCAGACACAACAGAGAACGAAGACAAACAGGACTCTAAGAACTAGGAACAGATAATGGCCAAAACAGCTCAAACACCACCAAAGAGAACTCCGGAATAAAACACACTATGGCTTCGGTTCTGCCCTGGGTCGGCCTTGCAGTTTGTTCTCTTTGGTGGTGTTTGAGCTGTTTTGCTAGTTATCTGGTCTTAGTTGAAGCCCTGTTTGTCTTAGTTCTCTGTTGCTTCTGTCCTGCCCTGTTTCAGTATTGCACTGGGTTCTATTCCTGAGATCTCATTGATTGTTTGAGCTGTTTGAGTAGGGTTATCAAAACCAGGGACATTTGTAGGGATATTGTCAGGGGTAGAATAGGGCAAAGGGTGTCTGTTGTTAGGGTCAGCACTAGGGACAAGCTAGGGAAAGCTAGTTGTTAAGGACAGGTGTCACGGCGCGTGCCGTCGCCTGACTCCCGGACTGCGGCCGCGCTCGCCTCCTGACTCCCGGACTGCGGCCGCGCTCGCCTCCTGACTCCCGGACTGCGGCCGCGCTCGCCTCCTGACTCCCGGACTGCGGCCGCGCTCGCCTCCTGACTCCCGGACTGCGGCCGCGCTCGCCTCCTGACTCCCGGACTGCGGCCGCGCTCGCCTCCTGACTCCCGGACTGCGGCCGCGCTCGCCTCCTGACTCCCGGACTGCGGCCGCGCTCGCCTCCTGACTCCCGGACTGCGGCCGCGCTCGCCTCCTGACTCCCGGGCTGCGGCCCGCGCTCGCCTCCATGACTCCCGGACTGCGGGCCGCGCTCGCCTCCTGACCCCGGACTGCGGCCGCGTCGCTCCTGACTCCGGGGCTGCGGCCGCGCTCGCCTCCTGACTCCCGGACTGCGGCCGCGCTCGCCTCCTGACTCCGGAGCGGGCCGCGCTCGCCTCCTGACTCCCGGACTGCGGCGCGCGCGCCTCCTGACTCCCGGACTGCGGCCGCGGCCGCCTCCTGACTCCCGGACTGCGGCCCCGCTCGCCTCCAGACCCCCGGACTGCGGCCGCGCTCGCCTCCCGACCCCCGGACTGCGGCCACGCTCGCCTCCCGACTCCCGGACTGCGGCCGCGCTCGCCTCCTGACTCCCGGACTGCGGCCGCGCTCGCCTCCTGACTCCCGGACTGCGGCCGCGCTCGCCTCCCGACTCCCGGTCTGCGGCCTCGCTCGCCTCCCGACCCCCGGACTGCGGCCTCGCTCGCCTTCCGACTCCCGGACTGCGGCCTCGCTCGCCTCCCGACTCCCGGTCTGTCTCGCTCCATGGTCCGGGCCTCTGGCGGGAGGCATGCCTGCTCCCAGCTCTCTTCTTGCGGTACCTATACTCATCCGGCTCCACCCTGCTTCCTCCTGCTGTGTTGCATACCTCCTTCTGCAAGCTACTAGGGGCGCGCATGTGTCGAACTTTTGAATTTAAAGGGCCAGCGCGCAACAGGTAATTCTTTCTCTATCAATATCCTTTGGGCAGGGGCTTTTTAGGGATTTCTCTGCTGTCCACGCCAGTTGTTGGTGTCCGTTTCCTAGAGATGTTCTCTTCTGCGGTCACTAGCAAACCTCTGTGCTACTGTTTGCATTTATTGACCTACACTAGCCTGTCTGACCATCGTCCACTGGTGTAGTCCCTGCTCTTGTCTTGCTCCCTGTCTGTCCACCTTGCTGCTTTGCATTCCAGCTTGCTCCAGTGTCTCTAACTTTGACAGTCACCACTAGGACCTGCGACGGAGGTAGCGACCTGGGGCTTCCCTGCAGCAAAGCCATTCCTGCTTTGCGGCAGGCACTGGTGAATAGAAGGGGACCCTTAGACACTGTTCCCTGGTGTAGGCTTTGCCAACTCTACGCGGTGACCAGTGGATCCACCATCCTGTCATCTGAGCTGCATGATAACAGGTGTTTCTTGGTTTCTTGCTTCTGGATTCAAGTCATTAATCCATCCATTTCTATCTAAGAAAAACAGGGCTCTAACAAACTGGGGGCAGAACATTAACTAAACCAAGACTGTATTAAACAAGCTCACAAGACACAATCTCTCAGCAACCAGTATAAACAGCAACCAGCTACAAAGTGAAACTCTGCTTTATAGAGGGCTAGAAATTAACCACTCCCAAATAATCAACCTCACATGTGCCGCATGGTCAGCTGATAATCTGAAGAGTTGTTTCAGGCAGTTGCAAAGCAACTAAAAAAAGGAAAAGTTGCAATAATTAAAAACTATATGTGCTGAGGAAGACATACAAAGATGGGAGGTGAAGCTCAGAGTCATGTGACCGGATTCTAGAGGCAGAAGTCAAGCTTGTCGGGTCACAAGCCACAAATGCTCAAGAATCAAGGTCAGAGGGAGAATCTGGGTTAACTGAAATTGAAGAGAACAGAGAGGGAAGAAGACGTTCTTGTAGCGAAATTTGATGGGCAATTTGTAGCTTGATGTTGTAGCTGAAGAATTCATGTTTGAGGACTGATATCAGGAGGGGAAGAATCTGAATGTCAGACATCAAACTAGTTGTTCTGCATAACTTGTATGAATAATGCAAAACTATTGATGATGAGGATACATGTGTATAATGCATAAGAGAAGGTGGTCGGGCAAACAAAACACCAATGACAAACTGTGCCCCGTTCCTTATACGATACAGAGTACTTCTACCTACAATGTATCATGTTGTATCATTGTATCACATTTCTTATATGTACATTCTTATTCACTCAAGTTTTCCCAGAAGAGCAGAGGTTGAAATAGGCACAACTTTAATATTAACAAGGTTCTCCAGTTTAGACGACTTTACTTTTATATCCCTTACTAAGAAATTTTGAGTTTATATAGGGCCCATTGCAGAACAGGGGGAAACCCCTAGTGGGCTCATAGGTGGGTATGGTTGGCTCTTGTTCATGGTGGACCCCTGGGAAAAGCAAGCTTGAGGGTTTTTTTTCAGTGTGAAAGGCAGAGAAAGCAAGAGGCATGAGTAGTATGTAATGTAGCTGTAGGGTGGGCCTGAAGAATCAAAATTCACTGGTGGCCCCAAAATCTTTTCCCGGGTGGGGGCCCCCAAGATCACCATGGTGGCCCCCAAAAATCATCTTCATGGTGGCCCCAAGAATCATCTCCAATGGTGGGACCCAAGAATCATCTCCAATGGTGGGACCCAAGAGTCAGCTCCACTGGTGGCCCCAAGAATCAACTCCACTGGTGGCCTCAAGAATCATCTCCAATGGTGGGACCCAAGAATCATCTCCAATGGTGGGCCCCAAGAATCATCTCCAGTGGTGGGACCCAAGAGTCAGCTCCACTGGTGGCCCCAAGAATAAACTCCACTGGTGGCCCCAAGAATCACCTCCACTGGTGGGCCCAAGAGTCAACTCCACTGGTGGCCCAAGAATCAACTCCACTGGTGGGTCCAAGAATCATCTCCAATGGTGGGACCCAAGAATCATCTCCAATGGTGGGGCCCAAGAATCCTCTCCAATGGTGGGGCCCAAGAGTCAGCTCCACTGGTGGCCCCAAGAATCAACTCCACTGGTGGGCCCCAAGAATCACCTCCACTGGTGGGCCCAAGAGTCAACTCCACTGGTGCGTTCAAGAATCAGCTCCACTGGTGGCCTCAAGAATCAGCTCCATTGGTGGACTCCAAGAATCAACTCCACTGGTGGGCCCCAAGTATCAACTCCACTGGTGGCCCCAAGTATCAACTCCACTGGTGGCCCCAGGAATCATCTCCACTGGTGGGAGAAAGTCCTGAGACACTGAACAGTTGGACGTGTGCATCTAAAGGGAGGGGATGGATCATTTAAGGCATTAAAAAAATTTCAACTAATTTTATCTTCATCCTGAAATTTCAACCAAAAGCCAAATATCCTGAACTATTTGTGAGATTGCTTTGCAGGGTAGATACAGGGTCATTAAGCTAAATATTCACCAAATAATAGCGACCCTGCAGGAATGACCCCGGGCATTGGTTGTGTTACCGTCTGCTGATCCACCCTCCCTCGCTTTCATACATAAGACTATAATCGTAGATCGACATACATCGAAACATTCCTACTACATGGAAATTAATCCCCAGATTATAAACTGAGGAACACAAATGCCAAAGCCATCGCTCATTAAGCCGTATGTTGTAGAGAGACAGCGCAGGCGGGATGAGGAGACTAATACAATGATTTATCAGATCGATACCTTTACAGCTGTGTAAAACATGAACACTATACAGATTCACACTATAGATAGAAGATTGACAGATCAATATGTGATAGATAGGTATGAGACAGACAGATAGATATGGGATAGATATATGAATAGATAGATAGATAGATATGAGATAGAAGATAGATAGATAGATAGATAGATAGATAGATAGATAGATAGATAGATAGATAGATAGATAGATAGATAGATATGAGATAGATAGATAGATAGATAGATATGGGATAGATAGATAGATAGATAGATAGGAGATAGATAGATAGATAGATAGATAGATAGATAGATATATCGATATGGAATAGATAGATAGATAGATAGATAGATAGATAGATATGGGACAGATAGATAGATAGATAGATAGGAGATAGAAGATAGATAGATATGGGATAGATAGATAGATAGATAGATAGATAGATAGATAGATAGAAGATAGATAGATAGATAGATAGATATGAGATAGAAGAAAATAGATAGATAGATAGGAGATAGATGGATAGATATGGGATAGATAGATAGATAGATAAATAGATAGATATGGGATAGATAGATAGATAGATAGATAGATAGGAAGGAGATAGATAGATAGATAGATAGATAGATAGATAGATAGATAGGTAGGAGATAGATAGATAGATAGATATGCGATAGATAGATAGATATGAGATGGATAGATAGATATGAGATAGATAGATGGAGAGATAGATAGATAGATAGATATATAGATAGATAGATAGACAGATAGATAGATAGGAGATAGATATGAGATAGATAGATAGATAAATAGATAAGAGATGGATAGATATCTCCGTTAAACATCTTGCTTTCTTGAACTCCCGCTAATCGTGAGACTGTGCGCTGGATACTTCCACAATACTGATCTGAAGAAGCACCGGTAAAGTACATCCTTCTGAACCTCTTTCTCTTGACCTTAGGGTGAAAGCCTTTGGAGGGAGGATCAAAGGGAGGTGGCTCATGGGCTGCTCTGAGGAAGCCACACCCTTTTCACCCCCTGATCTCCTGGGCTGGACACAGAACTGTTCCATAACTACTGAGCTCCCCATCATCAAGCATCTGATACAGAACATCAGGAAATTGTAATAAAAGTGCATTAAAAAGTATATTCCCCTGAACCTCAGTCTCAGCGCTGCCTCCATTTCCTCCCTTATGGTGAAAACCTTCAAAGTCTGCCATAAACAAAGCCACGTCCCTTTGGTCACCTGATCTCCTGGGCTGGACACAGAGCTGTTTTAGAACTACTGAGCTTCCTGTCATCACATATCTGATGTAGAACTGCAGGAAGCTCCAGAAAATGGCATGAAAGTGCATTACAAAAGTATTTAGGGGTATGTTCACACGGCGTAATTGCGTCGTGTGCAGTACGTGCCACAATACACCAGGTGTTTTGGGAATTGCGCTGATCAGCATGTATTCCCAAAGCACGGGAGAGCTGGCAGCCCGCCGGCCCCATTGACATGTCACTTATCATCCCGCGCGTACAATTGGAATGTATAGTACGCGTGGAGGGACGACGCTCTCTAGCTCTCTATAAGAGCTATGGATTACCATAATTTCGGCGCGCGTTTCGCCACATATAATGTGCAATACGCCGCAAAATGCACACCAAAATGAGCTGTGTGAACATACCCTAACTATGGGAGAGGGAAATATTTCGAAAATATGTTCCTTCCCACTGGACGACTACTTTGATAATTTTGTTGGAATCATAATGAGCATGTGTCCAGGTATTGATAATGTATACTCTTTAGTTATGGGAAAAAATTTGAGAAAAAGCAAGTGAATTAAGAGGATTAAGTTTAAATAGTGGCATTAGTAGTAGCGTCTGACCGGACCTCTTTCCCCTGATGACGCCATTGTTTTGGCGAAACATGTCGGGGCGGTCAGGCTACAATTTTTAAATGTTGGCGCTAATTTTCCCTTATTTCCCGCTGCAGAGGGACTTTTTTGTTTTCTCACTTATGACTCAGATTGACCCATTAATCTAGGTGATCACTGTCCGAGTTAGAACCCCCTAATTTTTTAGATAGAAACAATATACTTTATATAGGGATACCATCATCTTACCTATGTGTTCATAGATGGTAGGAAATAGGATGTAATTAAAGGGGTTGTATCATTTCATTGAATGGTCTTCAGAATAAGGGGACAGTGAATACAAGCAACATGGCAATTGGATGTCATTAGCAAAGCTGTCTTGTTGTCACAGTTTTCCTTATCTTCTGTTTCTGTTTACACTGATATCCAGTCCTGGTCAGATCCCTCCTCCTTGCATTTCACTAGCTGAGAAATCATTCACATTCTGTTCTGCCCCCGGTCGGGTATTCACGGAGCTTGCATTCCTGCCTCTCACTCAAAGTAAGGGACCGGTACATTTTCACTCTGCACAGCCAGAAGAAACAGAATAACACTGCAGGGCTTCTACAATCAGAAAACAGCACAATTGTGCGACTGTGCCTAAACATAGAAGGAGCATAAGGGGCCGAGAGCATTTCACTGTGCACAGCTCTGGAGGAGTTTATACAAGACTGGATTCAATTGTAACATGTGGTATGTAAACAGATCTTAGGGAGAGACACAGTGACATGTGGAGGGGGGGGGGACACATGGAGCCAGCATGAACAGTGAAGGGGGGATGATGTCATCCTTTCGGTTAAGAAACACCCAGCTGGGAGGGGAAGAAACTACCCTGAATTTCTGTAACCGAGAGGCTGTGAGAGCACTGAAACAGGCTAACTGACGAAGCGATACATCCCCTTTAATGTTACAGTGATTAATTTCCTAGCTTAAAGGGGTTTTGCCACGAAGTAAAATTGACGTGGGAAGCCTGCAAATTAAGTAACAAAGATTTTCACCATTCATTATTATTAAAAATTCTGGACTGTTTTTGTTTTAGCTGCTCCTTTAGTGATCCATTGTTTACAGCTCATCTCCAGGGGATACGACCAGTGCTGTGAGCTTCTTAGTCCTGGTCGCACATGCTCAGTGTGCTGAGTGTTCAAACCCCAGGTGCTGTCACTCTACTCTTGTCCTCTGTTCTCCTTAGTAATAAGTCAAACAGTGCAAATAAATAAAATATAAACCTCAATGAGGTCTGTGCATTGATAAATAGGGGGAAAAAACAGAGGTTTGGTTCCTGCAGGGATTTGAACTGAGGACCCTTGTGTCTGGAGGCAAAATCTTTACCTCTCAGCTACTCACAATGCTTTACATAAACAGACCTTTCTTTGACTACAGAGAGTAAAGGCCTGTCAATGTCATCCTGCTGGGTCACATGATCTGCAATTCAAACAAATCACACACGTACCCTTTTGAGCACACAGAGCTGCAGAGCTGGATGTAGGAGGCATGAAATGGGATTGTGGCAAAACCCCTTTAAGGAAGGTAAATTTAATAATAGTGATTACATAGGAAAGAGGAGAGAAATTAGTGCGAAGTTTAAATTACTTTAGGCTAAAAATGCTGTTTTAAGTATAGGTATTATTAAAAGTTAAGTATTAGTTGGTTAATTATAGAGAAAAATAGAGTTTACGTTTGCCTATGGCAAAATAGTTAATAAGGTGTAGCAGGTATTGATAAATCCCTATACTGGAGGCAGCTATGGCTTTATATAGATGTACACTCTGGTTTTTTGGATATACCTGCACATCAAACAACAATAACCTCAAGGCAGTCCGCCTATAACAAGACCTCTTTCCTGATATTATCGTGACAACTCGTCCAAAAGTCTACAAAAACAAACATTGCAAAAATTTGTCTACCTATCTATTAAAACTAACCTTTATTAATATTACACTAAAAATGTGCCACAAAATAAGGCCTCAAAAATTCTAATCACTAAGCCTACCTATATAGACGCGGAGCGACCGTCCCGATATGGACGACCCCGCCAATCCCTAACCTGATAAACTAACCACTATCTAAAAGTAACTAAATCTACTACAGTGAACTAAATACCCCCAAAAGTGTAACATAAACTAAACACTAAATTATAAATACCTATACAAAAATATCTCGATATAATGATGCACTATTCAGGTCCCAATAATGTACCTAAGAGTATCTATTTCGGATATATATTGTCCCAATTTTTAATCTTACGCGTTTCCCCCTTGTTCAAAATAAATAGCGTTCATCAGGGACTTATCGTTGGACAAAACACCCTTCATTAACAATATATTCATTCAGAGATTTTTTAACAAAAGATGTAGTTGATACACTGAGGTATCATTAGATACATCACATCAAGATAAACACTGATATAGTAGTCGTATCAAGATAAATACTGATAAGGTAGGCATAACCACATTGTAGCCATCATGGGAGGTATCTTTTTTTTATCATGAAAATTTTATTCTTTTTATAATTAAAAAAAAAAAAAATAAATAAATATATAATATAAATATATAAATATATAATATATATATATATATATATATATATATACATATATATATTATTATATATATATATATATATAACATAACCTGTATAACAGTAGAAGTCAAACATTAGATACGGGAGGTATCTTATAAATAGTGGATAGTGGTGCGATCTGCAAACTCTGGGTAGAGGTGGATCGCTGAATTTGGCTAAAAGGAGAGAAAAAGCGCAGATCGGGTCCTGTGTACGGAGCTCCGTGATAATAATGAATAAGTCGGGTGCTCACCTTTTTCTGCTGTACAAAGTTATGGTACAGCTCGTAAAAGCGTATGTTCCCTCAGTGTGGGGATGGAGAATAGCTGCTCCCGTCCTGATTCCCGCCTCTGGCACCACAAGGACGCCGGAGGATACGATAGGGAGAAGAGACAAATCGCAGTACACCCGTGTTGCGGGGGATACTAGCGGGATGTAATAGGAAGGAATCCTGTATGGACTACAGCGCTAGATGGAATTCTAAGCAGATTACAGCTTGGTTCTATAGAGAATATTTAATTAAATAAAAATGAGAGCACATAACGCGTTTCGCGGGTCACAGCCCGCTTCCTCAGATATGCATAAACAAACACTGAATGGTAGCAATTTATAGCAGTGATTCTGAAACGAGGCTAGATGTTAAACATGTAGTGCCCATTCATAAAGTTCAATAGTAAATATATGCAAATTTCTGACAATTCAAGAAAAGTAACAACGAGATTCTCTGTATACAATTGTAACTTATCTCAAAATATATACATAAAAACGTTATGACTAAGAAACTTATGCTTATAAAATACAATATCTAAAAAGAAATTACTAATTAAAAAAATACTGTTTAGAAACTTTTTTTAAACTAAACAAAAAATAAAAATAAAAATGCATATTATATAAAAAATATTTTTAAGAGACAATAAATATAAAAACAATTGCAATACTCTAAATATATATATAAAAAAAAGGCAGTGAAAGAGGGGAGATGTTGTTAATTTCTTATGTTAAAAAATAGCATCCTGAATTTCATTCAAAACGTGAGGTTTTAGTGTGTTGAGCTTATAGATCCAATAAACCTCACGTTTACTCAGCATCTGGGCTCTATCAGTACAATTTTCTGAGATGCGTTCTATGGGCTGTATACAAAAAACTGGTTCTTTGGTGTTATGAATTTCTAAAAAGTGACGAGGCAGGCTATAGGTCAGTCTGCTATGTCTGGCATCATAACGATGATTATTTAATCTACGGGAAAATTTCTTACCCAATTCTTTTGGTGATTTGAGAATTGGGTAAGAATTGGGTAAGAAATATACCTTTTGGTCAGTATCGAAGATTAAAAAAGAACTGTACAGAAGAAGAAATATTCAATGAACAAGCGGATATTTTGACCAATATTTTAAAACAAAGAAAGTACCCTAGCAAACTACTGTATGGTGCTCGAAAGGCAGTAGCTATGGTCACTCAGGAACAATATCTTACACCATTGATTAAACAAAAGAATGATAAGGATTTTAATCTAAGTTTAATTACTACCCAAAACAGTCAGTTTAGAGAAGTACAAAAAATCCTCCACAAACATTGGAACATCTTGCTCCGCGATCCCGGTCTTAAAGGTGTAATTCCCACACGTCCCTATTTCATCTACAGAAAAGCTAAAACATTACGAAATATACTAGCTCCTTCAAATTTGAAACAGCACACTCTAGATAATAGTAGTAAAGGAACAGGAAAAAATTTGAATAATTTAGAGATTTAAAGGTTCCATACCTTGCAGAAATTGCAAGTGTTGTGATCAAATCGTTATAAGTAGTACATTCACTTCTACAGCCACCAAGGAGGTATTTAAAATGAAAGAAAATCTAACCTGTTCGAGTGATTTCGTCATTTATCTTATAACCTGTAGTTGCATATGCAATATGTGGGGAAAACTTCTACTAAACTTTCCCGTAGATTAAATAATCATCGTTATGATGCCAGACATAGCAGACTGACCTATAGCCTGCCTCGTCACTTTTTAGAAATTCATAACACCAAAGAACCAGTTTTTTGTATACAGCCCATAGAACGCATCTCAGAAAATTGTACTGATAGAGCCCAGATGCTGAGTAACCGTGAGGTTTATTGGATCTATAAGCTCAACACACTAAAACCCCAAGGTTTTAATGAAATTCAGGATGCCATTTTTTAACATAAGAAATTAACAAAATCTCCACTCTTTCACTGCCTTTTTTATATATATATATATATATATATTAGAGTATTGCAATTGTTTTTATATTTATTGTCTCTTAAAAATATTTTTTATATAATATGCATTTTTATTTTTATTTTTTGTTTAGTTTAAAAAAAGTTTCTAAACAGTATTTTTTTAATTAGTAATTTCTTTTTAGATATTGTATTTTATAAGCATAAGTTTCTTAGTCATAACGTTTTTATGTATATATTTTGAGATAAGTTACAATTGTATACAGAGAATCTCGTTGTTACTTTTCTTGAATTGTCAGAAATTTGCATATATTTACTATTGAACTTTATGAATGGGCACTACATGTTTAACATCTAGCCTCGTTTCAGAATCATTGCTATAAATTGCCACCATTCAGTGTTTGTTTATGCATATCTGAGGAAGCGGGCTGTGACCCGCGAAACGCGTTATGTGCTATCATTTTTATTTAATGAAATATTCTCTATAGAACCAAGCTGTAATCTGCTTAGAATTCCATCTAGCGCTCTAGTCCATACAGGATTCCTTCCTATTAAATTACGCTAGTATCCCCCGTAACACGGGTGTACTGCGATTTGTCTCTTCTCCCTAAGGTATCTTATAAATAATGCAGGACACTATTAACTGATCTGGATGTGTACTAAATTACATATCATACTCACAAAACCGTTCACATGTCAATGCCACCGATGCTCGATATTCTGGATAAAGCAATACAAAGTATATCCATTACCACGGTATCCACAGCATCGTCATTTCTCCCCCTGGAGTAAATATAACCATATTCATACCTGACGGCAATGTCATGGAAACCAGACTCCCGGAATATTGCATCAAGCTCGAATAGATGCTAGTATGGTAAGCATACCCCAGTTGTAACCGATCTGGGAGGTATCATGTCAATAATAAACGATACTAGACGCTGGTCAGGATATATATTCTATTACGTATCATACTCACAAACCCGTTCACATGTCTATGCCGCCGATGCTCGATATTCTGACGGCAATGTCATGGGTGCCAAATTCCCGGGTTATTGACCCAACACACTATCTCCCATTCCTCATGGCAAAATGCACATGATACGTATAGTACTTACTTCCGTATATTCCGTAATGAATATAATAGGTCTGGAAATTTCTTGTCAGACGGATTCCGGCAGCTCTCAGTTCGCTTTCATTGTCTTCAGAGGAAAAAACAACACTGTCATGTATCTTTCCATCCTTACCCGGGCAGGACGGGGGACGCTGCTTGATTTAACCTTTCCTTTATATTCATTTTGTTCCATTTTTACTGTTGTGTCCAATGTATCCAATTTCTACAAAGTATCTAAAATAAAAAATAAAGAAACTTTGTGAATGGTCGCAATTAAAATGTTCCCCGCTATTCTGTGTCTATGGCTCCTATGGAGCCCTATGGTAATCGCCTCCAAAAATAGGGATAAAAAGTAGGTAACTCCTAAAATAGGGATAAAAAGTAAATAATAATAGTTCCTTATACTTAGAAAGAATAGGGCGGGAACTACCAATACTTCTCCGTTGATACTTTATTAGATATAAAACTTACATCGGGATGCAAACACTGGGCCAACGACCATTTCGCGTGCTAACCCTCACGCTTTCTCAAGGCATGTTTGGCAGAGTCAGCTCGCAACTTTTAATAGCTTGAGGTCTGCAGTAATCTTTCATTGTGAAGTAGTGCCGCTGAGTGGGGACTTTAAATAATAATAGTATTAACTAGAGCTCGTCCTGCAAAAACAAAAAAACTCTGTTGTGACTTCACTTTTTACTTCCCCATTGAAGTTAATAGGAAAAATATGCAATAGATCAGTCGGTGCAGCTCACAAAGCATTGTCTTCACTGGATACAATTGTTTCCATTTCTCACTTGACAGCAGGATCAGCTATGGACAATGTATCAGGTTGGAATCCAGATTGTTTAGCTCATGGAGCATTGTCTAGACTGGATATAACTGAGAGTTGGACTAACTGTGTTCAATGTATCGGTCTGCAGTCTAGGCCATTTAGCTCACAGAGCATTGTCTAGACCAGGCATCCTCAAACTGCGGCTCTCCAGCTATTGGGAAACTACAACTCCCATCATGCCCATTGTTATAGATTATATAAATGCATGATGGGAGTCACAGTTTGAGGATGCCTGGTCTAGACAATGGAATAAAACTATACCCACATCTAAGTTTAGAGCAGGAATAACTGGGTACAATGTATCACTGTTAAGTCCAGTGCAGTTCACAGAGTATTGTATAGTCTGGATACAATTATATCCACTTCTCAGCTGAGAGTAGGACTAACTAGGAGTTCAGAATGTTTAGCTCACAGAGCATTGTCTGTACTGGATACAATTGTACCCACCTCTTAGCTGAGAGCAGGACTAGCTGCATACAATATATTGGTCTGGAGTCCAGAATGTTTAGCTCACAGAGCATTGTCTATATGGAATACAAACTAATCCACTTTTCAGCTGAGAGCAGGATTAGCTATGTACAATGTGAGCTAAACAGCCTGGACTCCTGATTAATACATTGTACATAGTTAGTTCTACTCTCACCTGGTATCCAGTCTAGACAATGCTCTATAAGCTAAAGAGCCTGGACTCCAGATTAATACCCTTGTTTGACATAACTATCCTGCATCTAATAAGCTGAGAACAGTTGGTATACACTGTATACCATGTCTAGAACACAATCACTGCTGAAACTGCAATGGCCTGGACTCCAGATTAATACATTGTACATAGCTAGTCCTGCTCTAAGCTGAGAAGTGGATACACAGGTATCCAGTCTAGACAATGCTCTGTAAACTGCAGGGCCTGGACTCCAGATTGAAACATTGTACATAGCTAGTCCTAGTCTCAGCTGAGAAGTGGATACACAGGTATCCAGTCTGGACAATGCTCTGTAAGCTGCATGGCCTGGACTCCAGATTGAAACATTGTATATAGCTAGTCCTGCTATCAGTCAAGAAGTTGATTCAGTTGTATCAAGTCTAGACAATGCTCTGTGAGCTGAACAATCTGAACTCCAGATTGATATACAGCAAGCATCCTCAAACTGCGGCCCTCCAGCTGTTGGGAAACTACAACTCCCATCATGCCCGCTGTTATAGAATATATAAATGCATGATGGGAGTTGTAGCTTCCCAACAGCTGGAGGGCCGCAGTTTGCGGATGCCTGATACAGAGCAGTGTCTAGACTGAATACAACTGTATCCACTTCTTAGCTGAAACCCGGACTAGCTATGTACTTGGTTTAAGTCTGGCGTCCATAGCATTGTTTAGACCAAGCATCCTCAAACTGCGACCCTCCAGCTGTTGGGAAACTACAACTCCCATCATGCCCGCTGTTATAGAATATATAAATGCATGATGGGAGTTGTAGCTTCCCAACAGCTGGAGGGCCGCAGTTTGCGGATGCCTGATACAGAGCATTGTCTAGACTGAATACAACTGTATCCACTTCTTAGCTGAAACCCGGACTAGCTATGTACTTGGTTTAAGTCTGGCGTCCATAGCATTGTTTAGACCAAGCATCCTCAAACTGCGACCCTCCAGCTGTTGGGAAACTACAACTCCCATCATGCATTTATATAATCTATAACAGTGGGAAATGATGGGAGTTGTAGTTTCTCAACAGCTGGAGGGCCGTAGTTTGAGGACGCCTGACTTAGACTTAACTCAATTCCCATATACTAAATAATTATGGTTAAAGAGAAACTTTCTTTAGAAAGGTGGATTTTTATTAAAACCAATATTCAATTTTTTTTTTAGAACTTTTCTCAATTTTTTTTTACAATTTTTCTCAATATAAATTGATTAGGCTTCATTTGCATAAAACTGAAAATGCAAATGTGAATAAAAATTAAAGGCAAAAACGTCGTATAAAATAGATGATAAATGGAAGTCCTTGTTGGTCATATTAAAATGGTCTGAACAATTTCACGGAACATCTCTGAGATGGAAACGTTGACTCCTCATCAACCACAGCCAGCAATGGCGCCTTAGGCCACAGCCAGAAATAAAAATACTGTGAACTTATCTATAGAAGCTAAAAAGAAGAGCAGAACCCTCAGCGGCCGAGAGGGACGTCGGGTGCGTGAAATGCGGTAACGCTACCTGGACCATGGCGGCGATTGAAGTTTCTGTTGCCCATGTCGCTGTTCTGCACTTTTTTCTCATATTGTGCTGCTGCCGAGCGCAGGAAATATGTGGGAGAAGCAGCTAAATATAACTCATCAGCATCAGAAAAAGAAAAACATTTGACCTCAATGACTCAAGAGAAGATTTTCGATTTTTGCCTCCTCTCATTCTGTCACTCAGATCTTTTTTTATCTCTAAGGTTAAAGGGAAACTTTCTTTAGAAAGGTGGATTTTTATTAAAATCAATATTCAATTTTTTTTTTTAGAATTTTTCTCATTTTTTTATTTTGGCAAATAAAAATTACATATAAAACATTGTGTTTTTCTAGCTGTGATAGCTGCTTATCTCTAGGTAATCTCAGTACAAATAGTAGGTAATGATATAATGATCACTCTATTGTTCTCTGGACAGGGATAGATTAAGATTAGATTAGACCATGAAAAAGTAATGACAAGAGCAATACATGAAGTATAGCATCAGCAGAGCGGACTAATCTCACTTTACTGCAGCAGCTGCTTATCTCTAGGTAATCTCCAAGTAACAAATTAGTAGTTTGGGGTAATATGATATAAATGTATCACTACTAATTGTTTACTTACTGGACAGAGGAATTAGATGAAGATATAAGAATATATAAGAAAGACCACTGGTGTCAAACTGCGGCCCTCCAGCTGTTGGGAAACTACAACTCCCATCATGCATCTGTATAATAATATAACAGTGGGCATGATGGGAGTTGTAGTTTCCCAACAGCTGGAGGGCCGCAGTTTGACACCCCTGGATTAGACCATGAAAAAGTAATGACAAGAGCAAAACATGAAGTATAGAATCAGCAGAGCGGACTAATCTCATTTTATTGCAGCCAGGCTTGAAGTGGCCCACAGTGGAGCAGGGGAAATCTTCGGTGGACCCCTACGCATAGTGGGCCACTCAGAAGAGCAGGTCTGGGGCTGCTTTTCAGAGAGAAAGGCAGAGAACAAGAGGCTGAAAGCAAGAGTCGTCTGCAGGAGCTGGAGGTTGGGCCCCAAGATTCAACTTCACTGGTGGACACCAATAATCATCTCCACTGGTGGCCCCAAGAATCAAGTCCAATGGTGGCTCCAAGAATCAAGTCCAATAGTTGCCCCAAGAATCAACTCCACTGGTGGCCTCAAGAATTAACTCCACTGATGGCCCCAAGAATCAGCTCCAGTGGTGGCCCCAAGAATCATCTCCATTGGTGGCTCCAAGAATCAGCTCCACTGGTGGCTCCAAAAATCAACTCCACTGATGGGCCCCAAGAAGCATCTCCACTGGTGGCCCCAAGAATTAACTCCACTGATGGGCCCCAAGAATCAACTCTACTGGTGGGCCCCAAGAAACACCTCCACTGGTGGGCCCCAAGAATCATCTCCACTGGTGGCTCCAGGAATTAGCTCCACTGGTGGCCCCTAGAATCAACTCCACTGGTGGTCCCCAAGAGGTAACTCCACTGATGGGCCCCAAGAATCAACTCCACTGGTGGGGCCAAAGAATCAACTCCACTGGTGGGGCCAAAGAATCAACTCCACTGGTGGGGCCCAAGAATCAACTCCACTGGTGGGCTCCAAGAATCCACTGCACTGGTGGGTCCCAAGAATCAACTCCACTGGTGGGCCCCAAGAATCATCTCCACTGGTGGGCCCCAAGTATCAATTCCACTGGTTGACCCCAGTAATCAACTCCACTGGTGGCCCCAAGAATCATCTCCACTGGTGGCCTCAAGAATCAACTCCAATGGTGAGATCCAAGAATCAACTCCACTGGTGGCCCCAAGAATCAACTCCACTGGTGGCCCCAAGAATCAACTCCACTGGTGGACCCCAAGAATCAACTCCACTGGTGGCCCCAAGAATCAACTCCACTGGTGGATCCCAGGAATTAACTTCATTGGATGGCCTCAATATTCAACTTGTTTGGGCCCCGATATTCAACTTCACTGGTGGGGCCCAGGAACTGGTAGCGAAACAAGATCCTGTCATGGTCTCCCCATCAATGATGCTGCAGGACCTTGTGTCGCCACTGGCCCATTCAGTCATTTGATCATCGGGGGTCCAGGTAGTCGGACCACTATTGATCTAGCATTGGTTGTCGATCCTGAGGACCAGCCATTGTATAAGTCTGAATAATCACAACTTCTTGGAGCAGAATTAAATTTGAATGCAGGTTCCTCAAGAACAGAGGATTTTTTCTTAGTACCTAATTAATCTCCAGATACTACAAGCCCCATCATCCCGTGGTTACCTTCCTTTGTACGTCTTGAAAGGGGTAGTGCAGGAAAACATGACCTTCAGATAAGAAGCACAGGCAAGACCATTGTGAGCTTACAAATAATGTCCAGGTACAAAGACGGTTTGACGAGAAATTACAGTCCTTGACAATGGTGCGGCTCGAGACTGATGTAACCAATTATTACTCGCTGTCGGAACGGGGCCACAAATCCTTCCAAATGAATCGGTCGTTTCACAAAACCTAAAGAAAACAGAAAACCGTCCCAAATAAACATGGCTTTGTTCCGGATCCTCGTCTCTATAATAAAAGTGGTCACAAGGGAAAAGTCAACCATGGGCAATCTCTTAAAGGAACCTGTAATGCACCAAACTGACCCCAAGAGAAGGAACTGAAATGATAACATAGTCCCTAATAATGTAACACAAGGTTTTATCAATGGAAAGGGTCCATGTCACCTCCTGATTGTATCTAAATGACAATTATAGGTAACCACAATCAGTTGTATTGTTCATCTGATAATCTGAGTAAACATCCACAGTCCAGGGAGAAAAAGTAAGTGAACCTTTTGGAATATCCGTGATTTCTGCATTGGTTACAAATACAATGTGGTTTGATTATGTCCAAGTCACAATGCATAAATCAAGGAAATTCCAAAAGGTTCACTTACTTTTTCTCCCTGGGCAGTGGATGTTTACTCATTGTGCTCTGTAAAAGCCAATTACTAAACATCCACAGTCCAGTGAGAAAAAGTAAGTGAACCTTTTGGAATATCCATGATTTCTGCATTGGTTACTAATACAATGGGGTTTGATTGTGTCCAAGTAACAATGTAACTAATTGTCCAATTAGTTGTACTGTTCTTGGCTTTCACTGAGCACAATGAGTAAACATCCAAAGGGCACAGAGAAAAAAAAGAGAACCTTTTGGAATATCCTTGATTACTAATACAATGTGGTTTGATTGTGTCCAATGTACTGTTCATGACTTTTACTGAGCACAATGAGTAAACATCCACAGTGCAAAGAAAAAAAGTGAACCTTTTGGAATACCCTGGATTTCTGCATTGGTTACTAATACAATGTGGTTTGATTGTGTCCAAGTCCCAATGTAACTAATAATCCAGTTAATGTACTGTTCATGGCTTTTGCTGAGCACAATGAGTAAAAGTCCATAGTGCAGAGAAAAAAGTGAACTTTTTGGAATACCCTGGATTTCTGTACTGGTTACTAATACAATTTGGTCTGATTATGTGCAAACACAGCGTAACTAATATTCCAGTTAGTTGTACTGTTCATGGTTTTTAATGAGCACAATGAGTAAACATCCAAAGGGCACAGAGAAAAAAAGAGAATCTTTTGGAATACCCTGGGTTTCTGCATTGGTTACTAATACAATTTGGTGTGATTATGTCTAAGTCCCAATTATAGACATGCACAATGTATCTTATATCACACACACACCATAACACCAGACACCCCTGGCCCTATCCTATCCCT
This sequence comes from Phyllomedusa bahiana, assembly GCA_025379985.1. Classification (NCBI taxonomy): domain Eukaryota; kingdom Metazoa; phylum Chordata; class Amphibia; order Anura; family Hylidae; genus Phyllomedusa; species Phyllomedusa bahiana. The sequence goes on from JAODAL010022727.1 coordinate 35,523, forward strand.
GACAATATCCTTTCCAATGTCCCTCACTATGCTGACCCTAAGGCCGTGTTCACACGGCTTATTTCGGCGCGGATTGGCGCTGTACTGCGTGCCGGATTTGCGCTGCAGTACGGCGCCAATCCGTCGCAGTAATTACGGTAATCCACCGTTCTCATAGAGAACAGTGGATTCCGTCGCAATTTATCCAGGTGCAATACGCGCCGTGGATAATGTAAGTCTATGGGGCCGGCGGGCCGCGCCCCGCCCCTTATTCAAGACGGAATTGCGAGCGCAATCCGGCTCGCAATTCCGTCTGGAATAAGCCGTGTGAACACGGCCTAAGGCTGGGTTCACACGGCTTATTTGCGGGGTGTAATTATGCCCCGCAATTACGCCGTGTGGCTGGGGGTGGGGCGGGAGCGGGGGGCCGGCACCTCGCTGGCCCATAAACTATCATTACTAGCGGCGCGTATACGCTGCTAGTAATTCACATGTCACTTATCTCCCCCCGCAGCGGATTCGCCGAGCAGGGAGAGGAGAAGTAATCCATAGTTCTCTATGAGAACTGTGGATTACCGTAATGACTGGGCCATATTTCAGTCCGTAATTCGCGCACTACGGCGCGTAATTATGGACTGAAATACGTCCCTTTTTAAGCCGTGTGAACATAGCCTAACACTAGACACCCCTGTGCTATTCTATCCTTGACAATACCCCTACCAATGTCCCTCACTATGCTGACCCTAACACCAGACACCTCTGCCCTATTCTATCCCTGATAATATCCTTACCAATGTTCATCACTATGCTGACCCTGACACCAGACACCCCTGCCCTATTCTATTCCTGACAATATCCCTACCAATAACCAAACAACTCCACATCACCAAAGAGAACTCACAAACAGAATACACTGTAAGACTGACAGAGAGCCAAGCAGAAAAAAAACAGAGAACTAAGACTAACAGGGCGCTAACACAGGAAAACAGCTAACTACCAAAACAGGACTGAATGCAACAAGCTCACAAGACACAAACTCCCAGCTACCAGTATAGACAGCAAAAAGCCTCACGGTAAAACTCTGCTTTATAGAGGGCTAGCTATAGACCACTCCCAAATGATCAAATTCACATGTGCCGCATGGTCATCTGATAGTCCAGAGAGTTGTTTGAGACAGTTGCATAGTAAGAGCCTCATCTGATCTAGTAAGCAAGAGAAGAACAAATGGCAGTAGGATTCCTACCATTTTTAACAGTAACTAATACAGAAATGCCGGTTATACTTGTGTTTTACAACTTTTCTCAGCAACTCACTTGTAAACAAATCCGTTTTTGCACAGCACAGGTTAAATTCTTACAGAAACCAGAATGCACCCAGTGTATAAATAGCTACAGTCACTTGATATTCGGTGTGAAGATCCAATGTGTGTGATTAAGTTTTCTATGCAAACTGTGTATAACAACGTGTTTGTAAATTCCTGTGAAGAAAATCCATGGTCAGTACAGACATGTGTGCCTACAAGTCGTATGTATTATTATTCCGCATAGAAATATATTGACTTACCTTCATATCTGCAGATAACAGAGAACTACACCATGGTAACCTGAGGAATACAGAGCCAGAGTACAAATCATTCCAAGTGCAGGAAATAATAAAAGCATTGAAGATTAAGCAAGGTCATGGTGGATTCAGATGGACTTAGGAAAAACACAGACAAACATTCAGGGTACAAAGCATTAAAACGAAGCAACCTGACCCAAAAATGCCCTTATTTATGCACTGATTACGAATACAATGTGGTCTGATTGTATTTTTATGTAATTGTGACTTAGATACAATGTATCTAACAACACACAGACAGTTGGACAGTTCGGGTCCTCTATTGAGCACATTGAGTAAACATCCACTGTGGAGGGCGAAAGTGGACCCTTTAGAACATCCAGACATTATGCATTTACTATGTGTTGAGATTAGTATCAAATTCTCAATAAAAAAAATCAACAAAAAGTAACTAATATCACACTGACAGTACTACTGTTCATGTATTTTATTAAGCATATTGAGTAAACATCCATAGCACAGGGAGAAAAGTGGATCCTTTAGAATTATGTGAATTTATGCATTTACTATGTGTTGTGATTAGTATCTAATTCTCAATTATAAATCAACAAAAAGTAACTAATATCACACTGACAGTAGTACTGTTCATGTACTTTATTGAGCACATTGCGTAAACATCTATAGCACAGGGAGAACAGTGGACCCTTTAGAACATCCAGACATTATGCATTGACTATGTGTTGTGATTAGCATCTAAGTCACAATTAAAAATAAACACCATTTAATTAAACTATATATTCTGTTGAGCACACCAAGTAAACCTACATACTGCAGGGAGAAAAATAAGCGAACCATTCAGAAATGCAGGTTATTATGTAAGTCACAATTATAAACAAAGGTAAATGGACTATGTATTCTGATTAACAAATTTGGTAAACATTCGAGGGCAGGGGGAAAATAAGTGAACCCTTCAAAAGTCCAGTTAATCAACAAATTGTAACTAATATCACACGACAGTAGTACTGTTCATGTATTTTATTGCACATATTGAGTAAACATCCATAGCACAGGGAGAAAAGTAGACCTTTTAGAATTACCTGACATTATGCATTGACTATGTGTTGTGATTAGTATCTAAGTCACAATTAAAAATAAACACCATTTAATTAAACTATGTATTCTGTTCAGCACACTAAGTAAACCTACACAGTGCAGAGAGAAAAATAAGCTGACCATTCAGAAATCTGGGTAATGGTAATTATTATGTAAGTCACAATTATAAACACAATGTAAATAGACTATGTATTCTGTTGAGCAAATTTAGTAAACATTCGTAGGACAGGGAGAAAAATAACCAAACCATTTAGAAATTCAGGTAATTGTGATTATTATCTAAGTCACAATTTTAGATAAACACAATGTAAGTAAACTATGTATTTTTGCTCAGCAACACTAATAAAACCTACACGTGCAGGAGAAAAAATAACGAACCCTTCAGAAATCTGGTAATTGTGATTATTATATCGGTCACAATTTTAGATAAACACAATGTGAGTAAACTATGTCTTCTGTTCAGCACACTAAGTAAACCTATAAAGTGCAAGGAGAAAAATAAGCAAACCCTTCAGAAATCTGGGTAATAGTGATTATTATATAGGTCTCAATTACAGATACAGACAATGTAAGTAAACTATGTATTCTGTTCAGCACACTAAGTAAACCCACACAGTGCAGGGAGAAAAATAAATGAACCCTTCAGAAATCTGGGTAATTGTGATTATTATATCGGTCACAATTATAGATAAACACAATGTAGCTAAACTATGTATTCTGCTGAGCAAATTTAGTAAACATAAGTAGGACAGGGAGAAAATAAGCGAACCCTTTAAAAATAGGTCACAATTTTAGATAAAGACAATGTAAGTAAACCATGTATTCTGTTCAGCACACTAAGTAAACCTACACAGTGCAGGGAGAAAAATAAATGAACCCTTCAGAAATCTGGGTAATAGTGATTATTCTATAGGTTACAATTATAGATAAAGCCAATGTAAGTAAATTATGTATTTTGTTGAGCAAATATCTACAATGCAGGGAGAAAAAGTAAATGAACCCTTCAGAAATTCAGGTAATTGTAATTATTATATAGGTCACAATTCTAGAGAAACACAATGTATCTAAACTATATATTTTGTTCAGCAAACTTAGTAAACAGCTACAGTGCAGGGAGAAAAGTAAGCAGACCCGCCAGAAATCCAGGTAATTGCGATTATCTAAGATACAATTCTAGATAAACACAGTGGGCCACATGTAGGAAAATTTCCTTAGTCTAAGACTTTCAGAGTTCCCCTCTCATGTCATATAGTGCTCTGAAAAAATGAAAGGGGCGCTCTGATTGGTTGCTATCGGCAACAAAGAATGTCTTAGACCAGGCATCCTCAAACTGCGGCCCTCCAGCTGTTGAGAAACTACAATTCCCATCATGCATTTATATAATTTATAACAGTGGGAATGATGGGAGTTGTAGTTTCCCAACAGCTGGAGGGCCGCAGTTTGAGGATGCCTGTCTTAGACCCAGACAGTTTTCATACATGTCCGCCAATGTATTTGGTTCAGCACATTAAGTAAACATCCACAGAGCAGAGAGAATAAATGCATCTTATTTGCAACCATAGGAAATGATTGGTCTACTGGTTATTAAAATTAAGGGTTCACTGACTTTTCTCCCTGCCCTGTGGATGTTTCTCCAGCGTAGTCAATAAAAGACATGAACAATAGAGTTTAGTTACATTGCGGGTTCCTCGATTATTGTTTTTCGGTGTGGACAGGGGGGACAGGTAGGCGAAGGTAGGTGACCACTTAGGGCTCCATTTCATCCCAGGCAGCAAGGGGGTGCAAGAAGGGATGGAGTGGTCTAAATTATCTAATTGGGGGGGGGAGGAGGGAGTGCTTTATGCCTTATTTGCATCAGAATACCATGTCCCTGCTTGCATGGTATAGATGCTAGTATGTTGGATATCAGATTGTTTTAGCATTTTGGGTATTATTAAATGATTTCCTTCACCCCTTGGAGAGGAGAAATCTGATAAAAGATGCCATAGACAAGTTCTATCATGTCCAGAAATAGTAAGGCCCCTCGGGTATACACAACAGCTTAAAGGGGTTTTGCCACCATCTCATTTCATACCTCCTGCCTCCAGCTCTTCAGCTCTGTGCGCTCAGAAGGGGGCATGATTTGTTTGAATTGCAGATCATGTGACCCAGCAGGATGACATCACCAGGTCTTTCCTCTCTCTAGTCAAAGAAAGGTCTGTTTATGTATAGAACTATAAGTAGCTACATTGTAGCTCAGAGGTAACATTTTTGCCTCACAGCACAATGGTCCTTGGTTCAAATCCCTGCAGGAAGTTAACCTGTGTTTTTTTTTCTTCTTTTTATCAATGCACAGACCTGATTGAGGTGTGTTTTTTTTTTTATGTGCCCGGTTTGACTTATTACTAACTAGTCCAAAGGACAGGAGTAGAATGACAGCACCTGGGGTTGAACACTCACTCAGCAGTGAGTGTGTGTGATTACTAAATGGTACAGAGGACAGGAGTAGAATGACAGCACCCGGAGTTGGAACACTCAGTAGCTGCCTGAGAGGAGAGGTGATGTCTGAGCATGTGCGACCAGTAATGATGAGCTCTCAGCCTTGGTCATATCCCTTGGAGCAAGGCCATCTTTTCCATTGGACACACTAGGCCGTTGCGCGGGGGCCCAAAAGCTATAGGGGCCGTAGGTGGTGTGTGTTTGTTCCAGGAATACAGAGAACATACCCTGGATCCCTTGGTTGGTTTTGCTTATTTAACTGTTTGTATGTTTTTAGTATGTTCAAACAGTTAAAAACCATGATGGAGAAGGGAGCCAAAAGGCTCCCTGCTCTACCAATTAGTCTTGTAGGCTGCCGGTGTCCAAACATAAGTGCATAAGTGGCGTGATAATATGGGTGTGTTTGGGGGTGGCTAGAGGCATGACCTAGTGTGATGTCACGTATTTTGGCAGAGCCCACTTCAGGGCTCCGCCCAGGGGCCCATAATGCTGTTAAAGGGGTTTTGCCACGAAGTAAAATTGACGTGGGAAGCTTGCAAATGAAATAACAAACATTTTTACCATTCATTATTATTAAAAATTCTGCACCGTTTTTGTTTTAGCTGCTCCTTTAGTGATCCATGTTTTACAGCTCGTCTCCAGGGGATACGACCAGGGCTGAGAGCTCCTCACTCCCGGTCGCACATGCTCAGACATCACCTCTCCCCTCAGGCAGCTACTGAGTGTTCAAACCCCAGGTGCTATCACTCTACTCCTGTCCACTATACTCCTCAGTACTTAGTCAGACAGTGCAAATAAATAACAAAGAAACCTCAATCAGGTCTGTGCATTGATAAAGAGGGAAAAAAAACAACACAGGTTTGGTTCCTGCAGGGATTTGAACCTAGGACCCTTGTGCCTGGAGGCAAAAACTTTACCTCTCAGCTACTCACAATGATTTACATAAACAGACCTTTCTTTGACTACAGAGAGAAAAGGCCTGGTGATGTCATCCTACTGGGTCACATCATATGCAATTCAAACCAATCACACACGCCCCCTTCTGAGCACACAGAGCTGAAGAGCTGGATGCAGGAGGTATGAAATGAGATTGTGGCAAAACCCCTTTAAGACGGCTCTGCCTTGGAGATGAGCTGTAAATAATGAATCACTAAAGGAGCAGCTAAAACAAAAACGGTGCAGAATTTTTAATAATGATGAAGGGTGAAAATGTGTAGTATGTAATTTCCAAGATTCCCACCTCAATATTAGTTTGTGGCAAAACCCCTTTAACCTGAAACTATAGGTACACAGTTACTACCGTCCAATATGAAGTTGTCCTTTAATCCCTAATAGACAGTGGTTTCCAAATTTTGTATGATTTTGCATGATGTATGCACTGTATGAAATACTAAGGGTTAACAATACTGTATAGAAGCGCAAGGAGGTCAGGACTGCTCTGCAATAATGCTGCAATAGGGAGAGAAGAACAGGCAGTGGGAGCTCTGATTACTGGCTGTCAAGGTAAATTGATATACGCGGGCCCCGTGCCAGACATTGTATTGACTATTGAGCAAACCTAAAAGTAGCTACACGCATCAAGCTGCAATCATCAGGATTAGTGGGGATATCGTGTGATACAATTACATTTACAATCGCTTTTAGTTACAGCCAGTACTTGTATATAGTACTATAGGCGCTTGCCGTATATACTGTATAGGTGCATGGAGCAAAAACGGAAGAGAATGGCAAAAAGAAGCTTAAAAGTATAGAAATAGTAAAAAAATATAAAAATAAATAAATATAACAGAAGCCTAAAGGTATAAAAAGTTTAAAAGTATAAAAGAAAAGTATAAAAGTATAAAAGTATAGAAGAAAAGAAGTATAAACGTATGAAAGAAAAGATGTATAAACGTAGAGAAGAAAAGAAGTATAAATGTATAGAAGAAAAGCATTATAAACGTATAGAAGAAAAGAAGTATAAACGTATAGAAGAAAAGAAGTATAAAAGTATAGAAGAAAGAAGTATAAACGTATAAACGTATAAGAAGAAAAGAGTATAAACGTATAGAAGAAAAGAAGTATAAAAGTATAGAAGAAAAGAAGTATAAACGTATGAAAGAAGTATAAACGTATATAATAAAAAAAGTATAAAAGTATAGAAGAAAAGAAGTATAAAAGTATAGAAGAAAAGAAGTATAAACGTATAGAAGAAAAGAAGTATAAACGTATAGAAGAAAAGAAGTATAAAAGTATAGAAGAAAAGAAGTATAAACGTATAGAAGAAAAGAAGTATAAACGTATAGAAGAAAAGAAGTATAAACGTATAGAAGAAAAGAAGTATAAAAGAAAAGAAGTATAAACGTATAGAAGTCTGAAAAGTAGTATAGGAGTATAAGGGGCCGTTTACTGGAAGAAGGAACATGTTCTATGTTTTTTGGACCGCCGGGCAAAAAATTCATGCAGTGGGGACTGCTGCAGGGATTTTCCATTAAAGGGGTTGTCTCACTACATTGTTTCATCTCCCCTCAGTTCTGTTTTCTTGGTTTCACTTTGAATTCAGGGGCGTGTTTACTGGCTTCCACTAGGCTGCAGTAGAAGCCAGGTCTGTAGCTATAGCAACAAGCGCTGGCAGCCTATCAGGAGAGGTAAAACAGGTCTGTAGCTATAGTGACCAGTGCTGGCAGCCTATCAGGAGAGAAAGAACAGGTCTGTTGCTATAGCTACCAGTGCTGGCAGCCTATCAGGAGAGATCAGACAGGTCTGAAGCTATAGCGACCAGCGCTGGCAGCCTATCAGGAGAGATCAAACAGGTCTGTAGCTATAGCGACCAGTGCTGGCAGCCTATCAGGAGAGACTGAATAGATCTGTAGCTATAGCGATCAGTGCTGGCAGCCTATCAGGAGACCTCAAACAGGTCTGTAGCTACTGTATAGCAACCAGCACTGGCAGCCTATCAGGAGAGATGGAATATGACTGTAGCTATAGCAACCCGTGCTGGCAACTTATCAGGAGAGATAAGACAGGTCTCTAGCTATAGCAACCAGTAATGGCAGCCTATCAGGAGAGATTGAATAGGTTTGTAGCTATAGCAACCAGTGCTGGCAGCCTATCAGCAGAGATGGAACAGGTCTGTAGCTATAGCGATCAGCGCTGGCAGCCTATCAGGAGAGATCGGACAGGTCTGTAGCTATAGCGACCTGAGCAGCTGATGCAGCCCATACAAGAGGAATAGGTAGGACACTGTTAGGCTATGTTCACACGGCTTAACTGTGGGACGTAATTACGCCGTGTGGACGGGGGTGGGGCGGGAGGGGGGGAGTGAGCGAGGGGCCGGCACTTCGCCGGCCCATTGACTTGAATTGCCAGCGGCGCGTATACGCCGCTAGTAATTCACATGTCAATTATCTCCCCACCGGCGGATTCGCCGGGCGGGGGAGAGGAGACGTAATCCATAGTTCTCTATGAGAGCTGTGAATTACCGTAATGAATGGGCCGTTTTCGGCCCGTAATTGGCGCACTTCGGCGCGTAATTACGGACCAAAATACAGCCCACTTTAAGCCGTGTGAACATGCCTTTAATGGACACATATTGCAAAGTGATTTGTTTTTGCAAGATCTTTAACATAAAAAGCAGCAGCGACCACTGTAGTGAGACGACCCCTTTAAATACATGCATCAACTGAAAACCGCATATAAAATGCACCAGAAAATATATAAAAAATGTAAAAAGCATTTTTTTTTTCCCCCTTGAAACATGAGCAGATTTAATGGCTTTTTTTGTGATGTGTGAACACGGCCTTAGACACTTGTGATAAATGAGGCCCGTTATATTGTAAAAAGTAAAAAAAAAGCCATAAAAACTGCATCAGCGACACATGAAGCATGAAGGTTTTTTTTAATCAAAAATAAAACCATGAAAAAAAAAAGGTGTGTGAAGTAAGATTCAGGGTTTAAAAAAAAAAAAAAAAAAAAAAAAAATGGTGTTTATACCATCAAAATTCCCTGCGCTCGATACGAGGTTGACAAGTCGGATGAGTCAGCAGCTGCCAAACCTGTTATTGAGCCGTCTGGGCTTCCTCCGGGTAATGATGCGCTCGGATACCAAGTAATGCAAACACGGCGATTTTATCATCCGCAAAAACCTAAAAAAAACCATTTACTCCCATTTCTCAGAATCCGGCCGGTATCGCTTCACATCACTTGTGCATAATCCCACATCCAATAGACTGCTGTGGATTTTGCTGTTGATTTATCTGCAGATTTGTCACGGGCTTCGCTGCAGAGTTTACTGCGGATTTTCCTACATTGACTTCAATGGTAAAACACCTTTAAATCAATGTAAAAAAAAATCTGTGATGAACGCATGACAACATTCACAACAAACCTGCAACACAATTGGCCCCCACTGATGCGTCTTTCATCACAGATTTTGCTGTGGAATTTTGCTGCGGATTTATTGCAGAGTTTACTGCAGATTCTCTTACCCCGACTTCAATCACAGAAGATATGCAAGTCAATGTAAAAGAAAAATCTGTGAAGAACCAATGTCAAAATTCACAGCAAACTTGCAACAGAATCCACAACATAATCTGCAACACTTAATGTGGATTTTATCACAGATTTTTTTGTGGGAAATTTTCACCAAATTTGTGCACAATTTTTACCAAGTCAATCCTGACTTGACTTCAATGGCAGAAGATATGAAGGGCGACATGTATGATCGGGATTTGCGCCTGTTTTCTGGCATATCCTGCGCCTCACCAGCCCGAATCCCCCTGTCGGACGCAGGGATGCGGTGTTAGGCGCAGCGTTCGCCACTTCCGGCTGCGCCTCACATGAAGGGGCGTGTAATGGGCGCGGTGAGGGCGTTCTGGGGCGGGAGGCGGCACATTCGAATACTCCGAGGCATGCATTATCGCGTGTCGGAAAAGTGCGCCGCATTGCAGCTCCGACAGGCAGACCTAGTTGATTCTGGTCTAAACGAGCCGGAGGAGGCGAAGTGAAGCGAGAACGTAAAATGAGAGGAAACATATAGAAGATCGCAAAAGAAATCTCGGCTCTCAGCGCCGTGAGGCATGGAGTATGATTCCAAAAAAATCGCCTTTATTAGGTGTAAAACATTATCAGAAAAAGAGCTCAAACCTTCAAAAAAATAAAAAATAAAAAAAAATAAAAACTTTCCAAAAATCTAGAACGGCGCCCAAAATCAGGAATTAGGATCTTTTGGGAAAATTTCCGGGAATACAGTAATTCAAATTCTGTAAGCGCCTCTCATTGGTCGGCAGAAACCAGCCAATCAGAATAGGAGCAACAGTGAACCATTATAAGCTATGGAGAAGCATTGACCAATCAAATGCAAAGGCGGGACAGTTCAAAATACAGTAAAAATGCAGAAAAAAGCTGATTGGTTGAGCTAGCGGGGGCTTGGCTATCCCGGCCAATCAGAGCGCGAGCTACTTGTCCCATTGTAGTCTATGGAGAGTTCGGGGCAATGAAATCTCGGCTCTCAGCGCGGTGCGGCATGGGGTAGGATTAAAAAAATCATTTTTATTAGGTGTAAAATATTATCTGAAAAAGAGTTGAAACCTTCTATAAACATAAATCAATTCTATCCCGAACAACGTGTTTGCCGCCGAGACCGGCGCTACATCAGGAATTGGGATATAGAGAATTGCCGGGAAATACAATTAATTCAAATTCTGTAAGCTATTCTCATTGATGTGGATTTCATTACAGATTTTTGGTGTCATATTTTCACCAATTTTGTGCAAGATTTTCACCAAGTCAATCCTGACTTGACTTCAATGCTGGAAGATATTAAATGTCTATATAGAAAAAATTCTCAATAGATCCATTATAAAATCCACAGCCAACCTGAAATAAAATCCACAACAAAATCAGCACCAATGGGTGAGAATTTTTTCACAGATTTTTTGTGGAATTGTCACCAATTTTGCTGTGGATTTTCATACATCAACTTCAATGACAAAATACATTTAAGTCAATGTAGTAAATTCGGTGATAAACCCATGACAAAGTTCATAACAAACCTGCAACAAAATCTACAAGAAAATCTGCACCAATTGGTGAAAATTTCACAAACAATCTATGAAGAAATTATCACCAATTTTGCTGTGGAATGATTGCAGAGTTTAGTGCGGATTTTCCTACATCGAATTCAATGGTAAAAGACCTTTAAATCAATATAAAAAAATCTGCAATGAACCCAGGACAACATTCACAGAAAACCTGAAACAAAATCGGCACCCACTGATGCGTATTTTATCACAGATTTTTTTGTGGAATTGTCACCAATTTTGCTGCAGATTTATTGCAGAGTTTACTGCAGATTCTCCTACACCGACTTCAATCCCAGAAGATATTCAAGTCGATGTAAAAAAAAAATCTGTAAAGAACCAATGACAAAGTTCACAGCAAACGTGCAACAAAATCCACAATAAAATCTGCAACAATTGATGTGGAATTCATCACAGATTTTTTTTTGTGTGAAATTTTCACCTATTTTGCTGTGACTTCTTTTACAGTGTTTACTGCGGATTTTCCTACCTCGACGGGCAACAAACTTTCAACAAAATCCAACAAAAAAATCTGTGCCAATGGGTGAGAATTTTATCATGGATTTTTTTTTCTTTTTTTGCTTTGGAACGATCATTGATTTTGCAGTAGATTTTTCTACATTGACGTCAGGGTAGAAAAATCTGCGATAAATTCATGACAAAATCCACAACCAGATGCAAACACGGCAGAGGCGCAACTTCAAGTTCTTGGGCCCTAGTGCAAATAGTGAAATGGGGCCCCCCCAGCTACCATGTGCCATTTACAAGCAGAAGGGCTTTTGGGGCCCGCTCAGGCTGCAGGCCCCGGTAGCGACTGCACACCTTATAGCTACACCCCTGTATCATCCACAAAAAAATACAAAAAATGTTATTCCCATATTTACAATCCAGCTGGTTTCGCTCCTGTAGACTCGCTCTCCATGGGAATCCACTGACACGAGCGCGGAGTCTCTGGAACACGTCTCGGAAGACAAATACCTGTTTGTCACAATTCTAGCGTCCAAAAAAGGAAACGGGACGCTCAGAATTTTTTTTTTTTTTTACCGGCAAAAAGGAATTTCTTCAGTCTGGCCTTAATTGGCAGCGGGTTTAGTGCTGGAGTTTGCAAGCCTTCTCGGACGTGTTATAGTATCGCACCTTGTCTTGGAAGAAACTTACGGTCGTTGGTCGTTACATAGACGCTGAAGGCTGAATTCACACCTGCAGTTTTTGGTGCAGTTTTGAGCCAAAAACAAAATTTTTTTTATAGAAAAAAGGATGATTGTTTTCTTTTTGATCCATTTCCAGAACCGCAAATGTAGATCTGACCTGAGACACTGCTCAATAAATTTTCGGGGCAAATTATAATCTTTAAAAAAAACTTATTTATTTATATACAAAAAATTTAAAAAATGACAAAAAAATATACATACATAGAGGACAATACAACAACAACGCAACCATACAACTGTACTAAAATCTAGGTAAAACATGGTCATGCATAGAGATTATTGCTATGCGGAGCGTCCCGGCCTCGTGAGACTTTTTTTGTTATTTTTCTTAATCCAGTGGACGGATATGTTCACACACAGTAGATTTTCTGCATAAAATCCACAGCATTTTAACATGAACCTAGACCCAGAAATCCCTAATTGGTGTGGATTTTGTTGCAGATTTGTCACGGATTTTGCTCCAGATTTATTACGTATTTTTTCTACATTGACTTAAATACCGGAAGGCATTGAGGGCAACGGAGTAAAATCCATGACAAAATTTACACCAGCTGGTGCAAATTTAGCTAAAAAGGTGGAAAATTTTGTTCAGAAAATCCACAGCATTTTAGCTTTCACCTGCACCTGTGGATTTTATTTCCAGATTTTTCATGATTTTTTCTGTGTATTTATCCTATATTTTTCTACATTGACTTCAATGGCAAAAAAACATTTGAGACGACAGAGAAAAAGCGGTGACGAAATCTGCACCAACTGGTGCAGATGTAGCAAAAATGAAGAAAATTTTCTGTAGAAAATCCAAAGCATTTTTGCTTGAACCCACACCCAAAAAATGTACCTTGGCGTGGATTTTGTCAGAGATTTGTCATGGATTTTTATGCAGATTTTTTATGGATTTTACTGAAGATTTTCTATATTGACTTCAATGGGAAAATACAACATATCTGCAACAAAATCTACAACATAATCTGCACCAATTGGTGCAGAAAATTTGCAGTCTTTTTTGCTTAAACCTGAACCCAAAAAATTGTGCCAATTGGTGTGGATTTGATGCACATATTTGTGCGGATTTGTCACTGCAGGTTTTTCTTCATTGACTTCAACAGTGGAAGACACTGAATTCACTGTATAAAAACATGTGATAAATCGTCATCACATCAATGTCAAAATTCACAAGTCCAGAAAAAAATTGACAGCCTTTGATGTAAATTCTGCAAAAATGCTGTGGATTTTCTGCATAAAATCTGCAATCTTTTTGCTTAATCCCATACCCAAAAAACTGGTATGGATTTTGTTGTTGAATTTTTTTCTGCAGATTTTTCATGGATTTTTGCAAAAAATCTGCAGTATTTAGAACCTGCACCAAAAAAACTGGTGTGGATTTTGTTGTTGATTTTATGCAGATTTGTCATGGTTTTGCTGATTTACTGCGTTTTCATACATCAACTTCAATGGCAAAAGTTCATTTTAAAAATTCTGCTTATATCTATGACAAAATTCACAACAAACCTGCAACAAAATCCACCGCAAAATTTGGTGCATATTTTGTCATAAATTTTTTGTGGAATGGTCACTGATTTTGCTGCCAGAAGACATTTAAGTCAATCTAAAAAAAAAAAAATCCTTAATAAATTCATGCCAAAAATCACAACACACCTGCAACAAAATCCACAACAAAATCTGTATCAATTGGTGTGAATTTCATCATGGACTTTTTGTGGAATTTTAACTAATTTTGCTGTGGATTTTCCTACATCCACCTCAATAGCAGTAGACATCGAAATCAATGTAGAAAAATTTGTGATTTATCCATGACAAAATTCACAACAAGCCAGCAATAAAATCCACAGCAAAACCTGCACCAATCAGTGCACATTTCATCGTGGACTTTTGTGTGGAATTGTCACCAATTTTGCTGCGGCTTCACCGACTTCAATGGCAGAAGACATTTAAGTCACTGTAGAAAATTGCGTGTTAAATCTATGCCAAAATTTACAGCAAACCTACAACAAAATCCACGATTTACCAATTGGTGCATATTTCGTCAAGGATTTCTTTGTGTAACTGTCACCGATTTTGCTGTGGATTTTCTTTGAAGTCGATGTAGAAAAATCTGTAGCAAATCCACAACATCAGAAAGCATTTAAGTCAATGTAGAAAAATCTTACATAAACCCATGAGAAAATTTACAACAAAATCCAAAACAAATTCTGCACCAAATAGGGAGGGTAGCAAAAATTATACAGATTTTCTGTGGAAAATCTACAGTATACTGACTCTGTGTGAACATGTCCAAAGAAGACGAGTAGAGGAAATGTCCACAATTCTTCTGTATCTACTCATGGACTACAAAAATAACTGCCCTGTGTGAATTTTGTCTAAAATTTTCAAAATTTTTATTTTCCCCCAGATGGCACGTCAGCACAGCAATAAGTAATAGCCAGTCAGTTCATTACATTTATCTCTATGATTACGATGAGCCACAGTGTATCGCTAAGATGCCCCAGACCGAACTTCTTGTGGGTCAAGGTCATGGACACATACTAAAATACCCTCTGAAATTGTACTATCAAAAATATTCTAAATTTTGCATTTAGTAAAAATGACTTTGGTCTGCGACTCACGGCATGATACAGACATTATGCACGGCTCATGCTCACAATGCACCATGGAGATGTTCACATAGGAAGACTAAAGACACAGTAGTAGGGATCCATTAGAGATCAGTCCACCAAAGAGAAAAACATCATATGTCCATTTTGTGCAGCTTGGAAATTCGAGCTAAAGTGGACGAAACCGCATTGTAGAGACTATCACCGACATACAGTCTAGAGAGGGTGGCACTAACAGCTCCGTTCAAACCAAAGTGCATGATATCAAGCTTGAAGGGACTTCCACTTAGGGCTAGAAGTTCATAGAAGAAGTAATTGTGCAAAATTAAAGTTTGTCAAAATTTGCATTCCGAGATCTTTAGCACAGAGGTCACAGTTTAAATCCATGATAA
The DNA here is from genome assembly GCA_025379985.1 of Phyllomedusa bahiana. Lineage (NCBI taxonomy): Eukaryota > Metazoa > Chordata > Amphibia > Anura > Hylidae > Phyllomedusa > Phyllomedusa bahiana. The sequence continues at coordinate 50,927 of JAODAL010022727.1, forward strand.
ATCTTTGACAAAATTCACAATAAAATCTGCAGTAATTTTTGGGGATTAAGCAAAAATAATAAAATTTAAAAGGGACTTTCACATAGGGTAAGTGGTTATTAGATAAAACAATTGTGCAAAAATAAAATTTGTCAAAATTCCCAGATTTTTAGCATGGAGGCCACAGTTTGAATCCACAATAAATCTGTCACAAAATTCACAACAAAATCTGCAGTAATTAGTGTGGATTAAGCAACAATTTTACAATTGAAATGGGACTTAAGTGGTTATTAGATGAAACAATTGTGCAAAAGTAAAAATTGTCAAAATTTGTATCCTGAGCTTTTAGCATGGTGGCCCCAGTTTAAATCCACGATAAATCGGTGACAAAATTCACAATATAGTATGAGGCAATTGTTGGGGTTTAGCAAACATAATCTTTAACTTAAAGGGATTTCCACTTAGGGCAAGGGGTTAATTGATAAAGCAATTGTGCAAAAATAAAATTTGTCAAAATTTGCATTCCGAGATCTTAGCATGGAGGCCACAACTTAAATCCATGATGAATCTGACAAAATTCACAAGAAAATCTGCAGCAATTGGTGTGGGTTTGGCAAAAGTAATCTTAAATCTGAAGAGACTTTCTCAAGGGGCAAGGGGTTAATAAATAAAGAAATTTTGCAAAAATTTGTCAAAATTTGCATTTCGAGCTTCTAGCAAAGAGATCACAACTTAAAGGGGTCTTTTTTTGCCTTGAACAATCCTTACTTGCTAGAAGGGTCCAAACACTACAAACTGATCACAAAGCTTTCGCCCAACTGGGACCACTACAGATCAGCTGTATTCTGCTGGAAAGCCTGGCAGTATGCATCCAATTTCCCTGCAGTACCCCCAAAGGAGAATTGGAGCATTACACAGTTTCCATTAAAATCAATCAGGTCCTCCAAAGCAAGAGATGACTTTGGAACCGTTCTTCACTCTGGTCAAGAGTTGAAGACCTTCAACAGAGGAGACCCCTCTAGTAACTTATAAAAGTTCAATTTCCCTGCAGTGCCCCCCACAGGCGAAATGAAGCATTACAGTGTTTCCATTGAAATCAATGGGTTGTCTGTGCAACACAGGATCAGAATGGTCATCCAAAGTAAAAGATGACTTTGGAACCGTTCTCCACTTTGTTCAAGATCCTCAACTCTTGGCCTAATGAGTCCCTATATTAATTCATCATTTCCTTAAAGGGTGTATTAAAATAGGTTGTCTAAGTGGACTACCCCTTTAAGAAAAACATGGCCGCTCATGTGGCTCCAGCTGATAATGACACCATACAATCACCATACGTTGATTGTATGTCCTTAAAACCATGTAGGTCCAACAATGTTGACAAATGGTGCTCTGCCAAGATCGGCTCTTTGGGTGCAAATTTTGACAAGAAATATAATATTAGAGCCCCCACAGCTGTTTAGTCTATAACCCTTCATTGTTCCATAACAGATTCTGTTTAAAAGGGTATTCCAACCCTAGATTTATGGCCTTGGATGTGTCATAAATGAGTGATAAGTGGGTGAGACCAAATAAAGGGGCACTCCCACCATAGACATTCATGGTATAAATCAGTAGGATAGGCCAGTGGTCTGCAAACTGCGGTTCTCCAGCTGTTGCGAAACTACAACTCCCATCATGCTCATGGGTGATGGGTGTTGTAGTTTCCCAACAGCTGGAGAACCGCACTTTGTAGACCACTGGGATAGGCCATCACAGTTTGATAAGTGTGGTGGGATCTGCACCTATATCAAGAAAGGGCCCCAAAAGTGTTGACTCAGAATGGAGAGCCAGTTGCGCATGCGCACAACTCTCCATTCTGTTCTTTAGGGATTTCGACCACCTTTCCATTCCGAACCGACACTTTCGGGGGCCCTTTCTCAAGACGAGTGCAGGTCCCAGTGGTGGGATCTGTACCTATCAGACTTTGCCGGCCTATCCTAGTGATCTGCAAAGTGCGGCTCTCCAGCTGTTGGGAAACTACAACTCCCATCATGTTCACTGATATATATTATATGGGAGTTGTATATGGGAGTAGATAGGTGTAGATCTCACCACTGAGTCCCGCACTTATCTCAAGAAAGGGCCCCCGAAAGTGTCGGCTCAGAATGGAGAGCTGGTCGCGCATGCGCACAACTCTCCATTCTGTTCTTAAGGGATTTCGACCACCATTCAACTCTGAGTTGCCCCTTTCGGCCCGTTCCCGAGATTGGTGCTGGTTCTAGAGGTGGGTCCTGCACCTGCCACACGTTGATGGCATATCCTTTCAACATGCCATTAAAGTCTATGGGTGGAACCCTTTAAGCATGAGCATCTCTCTCATTATGGAAACACTTGTTTTGTGGGAATGTTCTGGGATCTGCAACTACCTGACAAAGATGGCCTATCCTATTATTAAGCCATCAAGGTCTATTAAGGCCCAAATATATGGGCCAAAGATGGGGCGAAGAAACGTTGCTCAGAAGATTCATTCACAATCATTTCCCCCTCACCAGCAGACTCATGGGCAAACATTAATTTTTTGGGGTAATAGTATGTCAACAATAAAACCATTCTATTGGGAGATTGGTCTGGGTCACACCTCTGGAATATCCTATGGATACCCCTCAATGTCAGATAGGTATAGGTCCCAGAGGTCCTTAGGGTTTGTATTTGGCACAGAACTCCCATTGACATTAATGGAGAGGATCTGCACATGCGCAGTCGCTTCTCCATTCAGAACAGAGGTTTTGGTGGAGTTTCGGGAGTCATTTCTGGGACCTTATCCTGGCTTATCCTATCAATATGTCATCACTGTCAGATAGGTGCAGGTCCCAGAGATCCTTAGGGTTTGCATTTGGCTGTACTCAGAAATCCCATTGAAAGTAATGTAGAGGAACCGTGCACGCGCAGTCACTTCTGCATTCAGAACAGAGGTTTCGGGGGGCCATTTCTGGAACCTACATTTATCTGACATTGATGGCCTATCCGATCAATAAGCCATCACTGTCAGATAGGTGCGGGTTCCAAAAGGTTTGCATTTGGTTGTACTAAAAAATCCCATTGAAATGAATGGAGAGGGACTGCGCATGCGCAGTCACTTCTGCATTCAGAACAGAGGTTTCGGGGGGCAATTTCTGGGGCCTACATCTATCTGACATTGATGGTCTATCCTTATCAATAAGCCATCACTGTCAGATAGGTGCAGGTTCCAAAAGGTTTGCATTTGGCTGTATTCAAAAATCCCATTGAAATGAATGTAGAGGATCCGCGCATGCGCATTCACTTCTGCATTCAGAACAGAGGTTTCGGGGGCCACTTCTGGAACCGACATTGATGGCCTATCTGATCAATAAGCCATCACTGTCAGATAGGTGCAGGTTCCAAAAGGTTTGCATTTGGCTGTACTCAAAACTCCCACTGAAATGAATGGAAAGGGACTGCGCATGCACAGTTGCTTCTGCTTTCAGAACATAGGTTTCCGAGGCCATTTCTGAGACCTACATCTGACATTGATGGTCTATCCTTATCAATAAGCCATCACTGTCAGATAGGTGCAGGTTCCAAAAACTTTGCATTTGGCTGTATTCAAAAATCCCATTGAAATGAATGGAGAGGGACTGCGCATGCGCAGTCACTTCTCCATTCAGAGTGGGGATTTTTGGGGCACATTCTGACATTGATGGCATATTCTATAAATTTAAGGCCCTATTAGATGGACCGATGATGGGATGAACGCTCCTAAGCAAATTTGTTTACATTCATTGCCCCCCACCAGCTGACAAATGGGCAAACATTCGTTTCTCAGGTGATAACACGTCAACAATAAAACCTTTGTTTGTCGGCAGAACCTCCTCCCATGTAAACGTGGAGCTTAAAACAAACAATTGCAAATAATCATCAAACCTCCTCCCCGACAATTTACAAGTGCAAATTAAGGTAAACGAGCAACCACGGGCCTCCAGTCACCATCAATGGACGCCCCGGGCAAGGGGTCCCTTAGTCGCTGTAGATTTCTCGTTCCCTCAAGACCGGGCGATGGTTCGCCTTCCATTTCTGATGTTGCGGCTTCAAGAAAGCCGCCAAGGACGTCGTCCTGCTGACGTGCGCGGACCTGTTTTGTGTGCTTACATTGGTCGTGATATTTAAGGCACGAGATGCAAAAATTGTTTTCCCCTTCGGAGCTCCCAAAAGCTGCCAAACTTCTCCGGAAGTGTTTTGGCTCAGGTATTGCCAAGCTCTTTTGCCACTGTTGTCCCTCAACTTCACATTGACATTGAGCTTTTCCACCAACATGGCCGCCACTTTGTGATGCCCATGGATAGCAGCGATGTGTAACGGAGTATATCCTCCGTTGGATTTGACGTTGGTGTCTAGCTGTAGCCCGGCCTTTTTGGCACCGGCCACGACTTTGTGGAACATGTCGACAGCCCCGTGTTTGGCAAACCAATGGAGAGCCGTAAAGCCGGAGATGAAATCTTTCCGTAACGCCAAACTTGGGTCTTCCATGAACATCCCGTAGACCTGAAGCCAAGACCCTGCGGCCGAGTTTACCATCCAGTCATGTTCCGTAGAATCCAAGGGAACAACGGTGGAAGATTTATAACTAAAAGTCTTCTTGGGGACTAAATCCATGTTCGTTTTGGGTTCATCTTGTGTATGGAGAAATTTTTGGTCTTGTCTATCGTAGGTGAAAAAATGGTTGGAGCTCACAGGCTTCACCGTTAGAAGCAAGTCTACCCCCGGCTGTGGCGGCACCAACGCGAGGTTGGATGGTTTTTTGGCTCGCGATGGACGTCTTCTCTTTTTGTAATCCCTTTCGATGAGTTCGTCATCGGAGGAGGACATGACTTCCTGCATACGGGAACTCATCTTGTGCCTTGGTGGGTTCCGGGCAAGTGCCACCAAAATCGGAGCTTGGTCGGTGAGGAAAGACTTACTGGTATACGGAGATTGACTGGACTCAATGGTTGATCCAGCAGAATGGTCTCCACCTTTGGCCAAAGTCTTGACCCCGTCCATGGGGGGGGGCATTTTTTAATTTATCATACTGCTCATGGATACTGAGGAACTTTCTACCAGGTGGACATCTCCTGGTGTTCTCACATTTCTGTTCTATGTAATGGACATATTTGTCGTTATTGGAGTCACTGGAAGGGTCTTCATCGACGTTGTGCTCGGTATCGCAGTCGGCTCCCTCGCCGCTGTCGCTCCCTTCACTTCCACCGCTTTCCTGATCTACAAAGTCCTCCAGATCCTGCAAAGAAAGCTGGCATCGGATGCTCTTGAAGACTGGCATTTTAGACATCCACATTTCATGTCTGTCATAGAGAGGCAGCGGGGGAGAGGGGCTGCGGCTTGGATAATCTTCCAATTGAACATCTGGAGGAGCCATGCTCGATTCATGAGGGAACGGTAGGGATGGGTGTGGTGGATCTATGTACCTGGATGATGGAGGTGATGGTGGCCGCTCATGGTGAAAAGGATGCATCCACTCTTCACTTTGGACAGGGTCAGAATAGCCTTTGTGCTCCCCAGGAGATGAAGAGTCATTTATGTGGAAATCTGATGTTTGCAACTCTGTAAGGCCAGAGAGTCCATGCTTTTGTCCCCCCTGATCCCTGCGGGTTGCACTTACAAAAGGATGATTAACAGACTCTAATTTCTTCTGTGCTACAGGTGGAGCCTTGAAGTGTTCCCCAGGACTCTGGGAGGGAATCTCAGGAATGTCATGGCTTCCAGCAGACAACGGGGACTGGTTGTGGTATGGCCGGTTTGAAGATGAGCTACTCTTGTTAGAAGGTGAAGAGTCCTGACTGGCTGGTAAGGAGGTCAGGTAGGCATTAGGAGGTTGGTGGTGGGACTCGTCTAGAGGTGGTGAAGCTCTGACTGGTGGACTAGACTTACTGTATTCCATAGATGCACTCCTGTGCAGAGATGATGCATTATTTTGGGTAGATGAGATGTTGTTGGTTGGTAAGGAGGTCTGGGAGGTATAAGAAGGTTGTTGGTGGTGGTGGTAGCATGCGTCTGGATGTGGTGAAGCTCTGACTGGTGGACTGGTCTTACTGTACTCCATAGATGCACTCCTGTGCAAAGATGATGCATTAAGTTGGGTTGACGAGCTGTTGTTGGCTGGTAAGGAGCTCAGGTAGGTATTAGGAGGTTGGTGGTGGTGGTAGGACTTGTCTGTAGGTGGTGAAGCTCTGACTGGTGGACTGGTCTTACTGTACTCCATGGATGGACTTCTGTGCAGGGCAGATGCATTATTTTGGGGTGAGGTGTTGCTGGCTGGCTTTGAGGTCTGATAGGTGTTAGGAGCTTGTTGGTGGTAGTAGGACTTATCTGGAGGTGGTGAAGCTCTGATGACTGGTGGACTGGCCTTACTGTACTCTATGGATGGACTTCTGTGCAAGGCAGATGCATTATTTTGGGGAGAGGAGGTCTTGCTGCCTGGCAATGAGGTCTGGTAGGTCTTATTGTAATCCATGGATGGACTTCTCTGCAGGGCAGATGCATTATTTTGGGGTGAGGTGTTGCTGGCTGGCTTTGAGGTCTGATAGGTGTTAGGACTTTTGGTGGTAGTAGGACTTTCTGGGGGGGGAAGCTCGATGACTGGTGGACGGCCTTACGACCTTGGATGGACTTCGTGAAGGCAGATGCATATTTTGGGGAGGGGTTTGCTGCCTGGCAACGAGGTCTGGTAGGTCTTATTGTAGTCCATGGATGGTCTTCTCTGCAGGGCAGATGCATTATTTTGGGGAGAGGAGGTCTTGCTGCCTGGCAATGAGGTCTGGTAGGTCTTATTGTAATCCATGGATGGACTTCTGTGCAGGACAGATGCATTATTTTGGGGTGAGGAGGTGTTGCTGGCCGGCGATGAGGTGAGGCAAGATGAAGTAGAATCCCGGTTAGATGCTGGTGAAGTCCACTGAGATGGTTGGTGACACTGAAGTTCATGCGAATAAGGCTCCTTATAGGAGGTGGCATCCCGAATCTTCCCCTCCACAACCCCATCTGAGATCAGAATAACATGCTGCTGGTGAAGAGTTTGTGCAGACTCACCATGGTGGCCAAACCCATTGCTGTGGAAGTCACGGCCATCGCCTACCTTGGCTCCATGAAGCCCAGCCCGATTGTCCTGCTGAACGTCCTGCTTTCCAGGAGGCGACGACTGGGAAAAGTCCTCTCCCAGCAGATCTCGATAGCGGCTCCTGAGCACCACGTACTTGACAGCTCCCTCCGGCTTCACCACCGCCACCGAGTTCACGTAGCGCTTGAACCTCTCCCGCCGCTTGAGGAGCTGCTCTGCGGACGCCTTGGGGTCCCTCAGGAACAGCTTGAAGTGACCCAGTAGCGAGGCATTGGCCACCTTCCCTCCACCCTGGCACAAGAAATCCAGCACCTCTTCCTGGCTCAGCTCCTTGGCCATCCTGCTGTCCGCTCACACAGCCCGGCAGTCACAGGGCTCCGTCATGATGTCCCGCAGCTCCACACCTTAGCCCCAGTTTCACCTGCTCCACCTCTCACACAGCTGAAGGGCACAGGTCTGCCTCTCCCGGCGCTCCCAGACACCCATCTCCAGCTCACAATGAATAGCAATTCCCTCCCATTATACTGAAGCTGCACCATAGACAATCCCCACCGACATGGAGGCGTGGGGAGCAGAGGGAGGAGCGGCTGACAGGAATTTGAGGGAGGGATTGAGCAGTGCAAGGTACAGCAAGGTGCATCCACCGCCTGCCCCAGCTTCCTGTGCCCGCATCTATGGGGACTCTGCCCCTACACATAAAGGGGGACACAAAAGGCTGCTGCACCTGTCAGCGGGAGCCAGAGAGGGACTGAGCCTGCTGACTACACCATCTACATGGGTAACCCATGCTCTGGATAAGAATGCTACGTCCTAGTGGCTTGGGTTTTTGGAGAATCTACAAATGTTAATATTTTTGAACAATGGAAATCAAGGTTAAAATGTAAAAATCATAAAAAAGGATAACAATAGTAACAAGAAGAGGGTATGTTCACACGGCGTAATTTCGGCACGCATTTTGTCTCGTATTTGTGCTCTAAGGCTATGTTCACACGATGTACTGCGGCATATACAGTACGCGCCGCAATACATTGTGTGTCTCAGGAGCTCGCGCTGATCAGTGCATACTCCCGCGGCGCGGGGGGGCCCCGGAAGCCCACCGGTCCCATTCACATTCATTACTCACGGCGAATACGGCGATTTTTTTTTAACTATTATTTTTTATTTTTACTGCTATTCTTTGTTATTACTATTATTTTTTATGATTCTTTATTATTTATTATATTTTTATTATTTAATATTTTATTATTTATCATTTTTATTATAGATTTTTATCACATTATTTTATTAAATTTTTATTAATTTTTTTATATTAATTTTTATTCCTTTTTTTACTTTTTTATTTTTACTGTTATTCTTTGTTATTACTATTATTCTTTGTTATTAATCTATTTTTATTATTTAATATTTTATTATTATTTGTCATTTTTATTATAGATTTTTACTATATTATTTTTATTACATTTTTAATAATTTTTTAGATATTTGTTATTAATTTTACACATTTTTATTACTTTTTTTTTACTTTTTTTCGTTTTACTGCTATTCTTTGTTATTACTATTATTCTTAAAGTTCTTTTTATTATTTAATTGTTATATTATATTGGCTATGTTCACACGATGTATTGCGCCGCCAAAAAGTACCAACGCAATACTCTGTGTCTCGGGGCTTGCCTGTCAGGATACTTCCCCGTGGGGGGGGGGGGGGGGGGGGGGGCGGGGAGTCGCGGTCCCTTGACATTCATTACTTGTGGGGCAAATTTGCCACAATAATTTAAAATGTCACTTTTTTTCCCCCCCCCCCCCCCTCCCCCCCCCCCCCGGGGACGCGGAAGAGAAGGCGTAATCCCCTAGTTCCCTTTTGAACAAGGATTTTCCGTAATTTCGGCCGTTCTCGCCTGGGTAATTTCACACGGGGTAATTTCCGCGATTTCGCTCTTTTAAGAGCGAGAAAAGCGCGCAAATTAGGGTAATCCATTTTTTCAAAGAGATTACCCTGCCCCCCGCCGTAAAATCCATCGTTTGACTTTTGGGGGGAAAATGATGGGTCAATTTTTCGCGGGAATAACCCCCGAGCCCTGAGACACACGTGATTGCTTTTTGAGTACTTATGCCCCGCAATCTCGTTGAACAAGCCTTATAGTAAATTACGAAAAATAATAACAAAAAACCCAAAAGAAAAATATAATAATAAAGAAAGCAAAAAAAAAAAAAAGTAGAAAAAAAAAAGAAAAAAAAATGTAAAAATTTTAATAACAAAAAATAAAAAAATAAAAAAAATGAAAAAAAAAATATTATAATAAAATCTATAATAAAAAAAATAATAATAAAATATTTAATAATAAAAATAGAAAAAAAAGAATAAAAAACAATAAAAACAAAATATTTAATAAAATTAAATGATAATAAAATAAAAAATAAAAAATAATATAATAATGAAAAATATAAAAACATAAGATTAAATTTTTAATAAACCAAAAAAACATTTTAAAATAACAAATAAAAATTATTAAAATAATAAAAATAATTGTAATGAAAATAAAAATAAATAAAAATAAAAAATACAAAATAATAATATGATGATGATAATAACAAAAAAAAAAAGTTACATTAGTAACTTTATATTAAACTAAAACACTTTTTTTGGGGACCCCAAAGTGAGTTTTAGACCCGACAGTTTTTTTTACATGTGGGGCCCTTGTTGAAATCCCTGTAAGGCAGGACCGGGCCCGGAGCTAGCACTCTTTCCCCCCAGATTAGGAGCCGGGGTCCCCGGCTCAATCCCAGGATGAGGCTCCTCATGCTTTGCTGCAGGGATGTACCCTGTTTCGGGGAAAAGGGGGGGGGAGATGTGCGAGTTTCGGGAGCCCCGGGCTGTGCTCACATCTGTCACAGGCTCCGCTGTAGATTTCATCAAACTGAATTGGAGAAATAGCGCTGTATAAAAGCTATGATGCAGAGCGTGTGTGTTTTGAAGCATATGAGCAGAGGTGGTGTAAGCTAATGCCCGAGCTTTGTTGTGTGAGCAATGATGAGAGCTGGTGTGTGAAACATAGAAAGCAGAGCTGAGTGTGAAGCTATGATGCAGAGTGTGTGTGTGTGAAGCATATGTGCGAGTGGTGTTGTGAAGCATATGATGCCCCGTGTGGGTGTGTGTGAAGCATATGAGCAGATGTGTGTTGTGAAGCAATGAGCAATCTGTGTGTGTGTAAGCATAATGCAGAGCTGAGTGTGTGAAGCTAGAAAACAGAGCTTGTGTGTGTGAAACATGAATGCAGAGCTGGTTTGGGGGAAAGCATAATGCCCCGGCTGAGTGGTGAAGCATATGATCGACGGTGTGTGAAGAAAAGTCAGAGCGTGTGTGGGAAGCATAGATCAAGCTTGGGGTGTGGAAGAAAATTTTCAAGCTGGTGTGGAAGCATTGATCCCAGAGCGGTGTGTGTGAAGCATTGAATGGGGGGAAACTGTTTTGTGTGTAAGCAATGATGCAGAGCTGATGTGTGAAGTTTGAGCAGAGCTGTGGTGTTTGTAAGCATAGAATGAAGCGAGTTTTGAAAATAAAAGACAGAGCTGAGTGTGTGAAGCTTGGGCCAGAGCGGTGGTTTTAAGCATATGACCGACCTGTGGTGAAAATATGACCGAGCCGAGGGGTGTGAAGATATGATGCAGAGCTGTGTGTATGAAGCTAGATGCAGAGCTGGGGTGGGGTGAAGCATAGTCAGAGCGGGTTTGAAGCATATGATGCAAGCTGAGTTTTTGAAATGAAGATGCTGTGTGTGAAGCATATGATGCAGAGCTGTGTGTGTGTGAAGCATATGATGCAGAGCTGAGTGTGTGTGTGAAGCATATGATGCAGAGCTGTGTGTGTGAAGCATATGATGCAGAGCTGTGTGTGTGAAGCATATGATGCAGAGCTGTGTGTGTGAAGCATATGATGCAGAGCTGAGTGTGTGAAGCATATGATGCAGAGCTGAGTGTGTGAAGCATATGATGCAGAGCTGTGTGTGTGAAGCATATGATGCAGAGCTGAGTGTGTGTGAAGCATATGATGCAGAGCTGAGTGTGAGTGAAACATATGATGCAGAGCTGTGTGTGTGAAGCATATGATGCAGAGCTGTGTGTGTGAAGCATATGATGCAGAGCTGTGTGTGTGAAGCATATGATGCAGAGTTGAGTGTGTGTGAAGTATATGATGCAGAGCTGAGTGTAAAGCATATGATGCAGAGCTGTGTGGGTGAAGGATATGATGTAGAGCTGTGTGGGTGAAGCATATGATGCAGAGCTGAGTGTGTGAAGCATATGATGCAGAGCTGTGTGTGTGAAGCATATGATGCAGAGCTGTGTGTGTGAAGCATAGAATGCAGAGCTGTGTGTGTGAAGCATATGATGCAGAGCTGTGTGTGTGAAGCATATGATTTCAGAGCTGTGTTGTTGGAAGCATAGATTTCAGAGCTTGTGTGGGGTGAAGCATATGATGCAGAGCTTTGTGTGTGTGAAGCATATGATGCAGAGCTTTGTGTGTGGAACATATGATGGGAAGAGCTTCTGTGTTGTGTGTATCTTATGGTACAGAGCTGAAGTTTTTTAAAAGGAAAGATTGCAGAGCTGAGTGTGTGCAGGGGTTGACATATCATTGGTGCAGACACCGCAGCTGCACAGGGAGCCACCACAGCTTACAGGGTTGCTCACTATCAATGTTCGCCTCCCCCTAGCACAGGCAGCCCGTGGGCAGTTTAGTATTTTTGCCTCCCATATCACAAGGCATTATGGGAAAGGTGGCTCAGAAGCCACAGCGCCCTCTGTTGGTTGTCAACAAATCCTCAATTTGCTTTTGACCCACCGAAGTCTTGAGAGCAAACAAGGATTTTTTAGCCAGCAAGCGTTCGTATCGGTGCTCTCCTAAGGAAGTCTTCCCTTCCTGAGCTACCCGATATGCCTCCCCAACATGCCAGCCGTAGTCATTTCTATCTCTGCACTGAAGAGGGACAAAATCCGAAACACGTTGTCATGCAGATGTAAGATACTGGCTTGGCTTAAAAACATCCTTTTTGCTTTTCAAACTCGGTGTCAAAGCAAATTGAGGATTGTTGACAACCAACAAAGTGCGCTGTGGGCTTATCAGTCTCCTTTCCCATAATAGCCTTGTGATATGTAGATGCTAAGTAGAGTGGGAAAAGGCCACAAACAAAAACCTACAGTAGCCTGTTCTTCGGTCCTCCTAAGGAGATCTCCTTCTTTGCCTCCCATAGACATCAGTGCAGCCTGTGGTCAATGTTCGTATTTCTGCCTCCCATAGACATCAGTGCAGCCTGTGGTCAATGTTAGTATTTCTGCCTCCCATAGACATCAGTGCAGCCTGTGGTCAATGTTCTGCCTCCCATAGACATCAGTGCAGCCTGTGGTCAATGTTCTGCCTCCCATAGACATCAGTGCAGCCTGTGGTCAGTTAGTATTTCTGCCTCCCATAGACATCAGTGCAGCCTGTGATCAGTTAGTATTTCTGCCTCCCATAGACATCAGTGCAGCCTGTGGTCAGTTAGTATTTCTGCCTCCCATAGACATCAGTGCAGCCTGTGGTCAATGTTCTGCCTCCCATAGACATCAGTGCAGCCTGTGGTCAGTTAGTATTTCTGCCTCCCATAGACATCAGTGCAGCCTGTGGTCAGTTAGTATTTCTGCCTCCCATAGACATCAGTGCAGCCTGTGGTCAATGTTAGTATTTCTGCCTCCCATAGACATCAGTGCAGCCTGTGGTCAGTTTGTTTCCCGCCTCCCTAGACTCATTTCAGCCTGTGGTCAATTGTATTTTTGCCTCCCTAACATCGTGGGAGTCTGGGTAAAAGTTTCCTCCCATGAATCAGGCACCCGTGTCAGTTAGTATTTTGCTTTCCCTGACACAGTGAGCCCGTGGTCAGTTAGTATTTCGGGCCCCCCATAGACATCAGTGCGCCCGTGGTCAATGTTGTTTCTGCCTCCATAGACATCAGTGAGCCTGTGGCCAAAATTAGTATTTTTTGCCTCCTAGAATCATGCAGCCTGTGGTCCGTTTATATTTCCGCCTCCAATAGACATCAGTGCAGCCTGTGGTCAATGTTCTGCCTCCCATAGACA